>JABSTQ010001730.1:0-34746 GCA_013358835.2 Ixodes persulcatus | reverse complement strand
TTGAAATATGTGGCTAGTTTGGCTAATTAAAGCTGGGAGTAATATTCGCTTCAAACTGGGGGGATAGCCGTGTAGCACATCCCACACAACAAGGAATTTGCGGTAGATTTTCTACGCCACCCGCCGGAGGCCAGCCCGAGGCACAGAATGGAGACTAGCGTCGCGTCAATGATGAGTGGCATTCGGGTCATCACCGATTGAACAACAGTTCTAGCCGAACGTTTACCTGTCCAATATGATTTTACACTAGCGTGCGGTAGGTAACTCAGGAATCCAACCCTTGCTTTTTAAGCGGGTGGTCACTCTGTATAAGAACTCAGAGTAAAAAAAAATGCATGGTATAAACAGTTTAAGGAAGCGTTTTTTTCTAGATATTTTGTATTTTAAATACTGACAATATAACGTTATAACGAAGTGCTTCCTATTTATTCCATTGTGGAAAAAGTGCTGAAAACGTACTCCTCGATATATCGATATTAAGACATCAGGTAACTGGCGGCTACATGTTCAGAATAATACGAGATTACTACCAAACGCAAAATACATGAAGTTTTGTTTATCCGACAAACCCTCGATTTCATTAAACTAATATTTTCTTCTCTACATTCTTCCAAGGCACGTTAGCATGAACTAATGTGTGATACAATAACTCATATAAGGAGTTGATCTATGCTTAACTTACTCGTTCCGTTAATACAGCAGCTGCGTCGACGTTCACGGAAAGGATTAGTCTGTAAAAAAAAAAAAGAAGTTTAGGCGAATATATGTTGAAAGTGTAATACACATGTTCGAGAGCAACACTCCGCGGCCGACGAAGATAAAAAAGAAATAGCCTAAAATAGACATTGAATCAAAATGAAAAGGGGGTGCGAAGCGCTTCATCGGTTGTTTAACGAGTCACATTTGTATACGAGTTTTAGCAATATTTCCCAGGGAAATTCAGTCCGAATATTGTGAGTCTGCATTCCATGACACCGTGACGTTACGATATACTGGGACGTCAGTTAATTCCATGGCGGCACATGACACTGTGACGCCATGACGCCACGTTACGGTGTGAAGTCACGTGACACCGTGACGATAGAGAACATTGACACAAATTCCAATGGGGGATGACGTAGCACGTTTATGCCGCGTGCCATTGCGACGGCATGCGGTAAGACCAACACGAGCAAAAAAAGAAGTTCGTGAAAGGGTTGAACTCACCGCATAAAGCTATTGCTTTATGCGGTGTGCGTTTGCGTTTGCGGGACAGCTATGTCAAGAAACTGAATTCTGCAACGTCACGCCTCGGTAGTGGCACTCTGGGTGCAATTCCCGTCTGAGGGTGGGGCGGAACTCGCATGTGTAACGGGCATTCCTGTGTGGTTGCTGAAGAAACCAGAAGCAAACCTGCCTTCTCGTCAAACCGCAGTGACTGGGGCTCTACCAAAAGGGCCGGAAAAGTTTTGAAGATCAGTTGTCGTGCTTTGTCTGCCTGCCCGTTTCGTCTGAGAACGCGGATAGGTGCAGAGAAATTATAAAACTAGACACCGACAGACCATAGTGCTATTGCGGAAGAACTTTGGGTTGAATTTACGGATAAATGTTGTTCCTCAGATTTACATGATTTGTTTTAACATGAACGCGGTAAAACGCGTCAAGTTGTCCTGAAACACCCCCGGACCACGTTCAGTGCGTCTTCAGGTTACATTGACCGTCTGATTGTTCAAACTGTGGCCTGCTATCAAAATCGTTCAAATTGTACTATGTACAGGCCTTAAAGTGCAGCTAAGTTCGGGAGTTGGTTGAGGGTACGAAGGCTCGGTGTAATCAGTAGTTAAAAGAAGAAGTTGATCATAGTTAACAATGGTCATTACCGACTTGCAATGCCTGATTCACTTGCTCCGATTTTGCTTCCGATTTTCAGTACTGTCATCGAGCATCGTAGCTACCGTTCATGCTTTGCAGCCCGATTGACGTCGCGACTGAAAATATCAAACTAAATATCACCATGTGATTGAGGCCTAAGCCTCCAGTCTGCGGCTTTCACGGGGAACGAATTTCCGCACCTCACATTATTACATGAAGTTCGGCGGTGTAACGAGCCTTGTTAATTTCCCGGAGGTTACTGACGTAGCAATACAATGCTAGCAAGATGTAGTATAACAATTTCAGCGCTAAAAAGGCACGGGGACACTCACGGACTCCGACAACATTACATTCTATCGGTTTCTTGATGGTGGTCGCGGCGCTTCTTGCCATCACCCAGTCGTGTATGCGCGACTCCGATTGTGGTGTACCGCTAGCGATGCTTTGGTTTTTTTTTTATGTCAGTTGGTGTATATACGGTTCGTAGACTGTAAAAAATTATCTAGTTTGTTTTGTAACAAAGCTGCTTCGCAATCTTCGAAAAACTCCGCCAGAGAGAATTGTAGACAGACATACGGACATTCTAGACGATATAGCGACAGCATCAAAGAGTGGCATCAACTTGATTATACCATTACTAAGAGCACCAGCATCACATGATCTCAAATTCAGTTAGACTATTTCTTGCTTAGAGATGTAATAACTAAATATTTCTTGATTGTCGTGTAGTAGGTTCTTTTCTCTCTTTTCCGTTTTAATATATATATATACTATGGCTATGTTGAAATCTACTGCCTATTGTAAAACATCTATGGGGACCAGCATTATTTCTGATATGTTTCGACATTCCTTCAAAAATGTTTGAAGTCCTTGATATGTTTGTCGATGTTTTCTAAGACGACTGACATACACTTTAAGAATACCTAACGGGTGTAAGGGGACCGTCAGTTATTTGAGAGGCCTGTAAGGTCTGTTCCTATCGTTTTCGTTAAACCGCGGCACCCTTCGAAATTTGTTTAACAGGGTTCCTGCGAGCGATCACGTGACCCTTCAGGATATATGCATCAGAAAATCCTCTTGGCCTTTTTGTATCGGGCGGCCGCAACGATTGTTCGAAATTGAGACGTTCTCCCGTCCCTATCTTTTCTTGGCTCGATTAACGCAGCTCGAGCGAGGGGGAAAAGGCGCACAAGGAAAGCCGTTATGGAGAGAACACCGCTCCTCTCTGCTTCAGCTTTCCTAGTTTCTGCCCTTTTCCCTTCAGACTGTCTTTCTCCGTCAAGTCTTCACTCATGAGGGGAAGAGGGTGCGTGAGGAAAATTGGAGGGGGAATTTTTGCTGTTTGTTTGAACGTAACCTGTTTCTAGTCAGTCGAAATACAACCTTTGTCATAAGCCGATCGCTCTGTTTTTCCACCTTCACCGAGCGTAAGCTAAATGCTCAGTGTCGGATTCCCGTCCCATGCGTGGGACCTATATCTGCAGCTGGGTGTGCGGATGAAGTTCTTACAGTGCCCTGTTTCCCGCATTTCTTCGTCCGTCCGGTTTCAGAAGCATCAGAGAGCGAAGAAAAGATGACAGAGACGACGTCGTGATTGTGCTCAGTGTTTCTCAACGGCGGCGGATGTCGGTTGCTTGTTCGTGGTTATCGCTAAATGTGCTAATGATATTGTGTATGTGTCCGCGTGTTGCAACTTCGCGGTTTTATTAGTTGAACTACCGTACATCTGAAAACTTTACCCAGCGCAGTCATGAGTACCTTGAAATATAGATTTTGCTACAAAAAAAACTCAGTTTTCAGTTTTTCGTCTGATCGCTTTTGTCTACAGCTGCCTGCGCCCAAGTTTGAGCAAATATTGTTTCTTATCGTCTTTTCGTGTTACAACATGCATCAACGTCTGGAACTCAACATCTGGAATAAATTTTCAATATCGTTTAAGATTAATTTTTGGTCTATGGTTCAGAGTCATTTAGGCCTCTAAATTGTTAAAAGGCTGAGGGGGTTCGAAGGGCTCATAGTGTTTGAAGGGCTCAAGGGGTTTGAAGGGCTGAGAGAGTTTGGACGGCCAAGAGGTTACTATAACATTTCAGGGCTAAAGTGTTATATTCAATAGTGATGTAAATATATGTTTTATTTTTTGCCAGTTGGACTGGTACTTGAATTGTTTTTGTGCATAGGTTGATGATCTGACAAGAATTTGAATGAATGCATTTTGGGTAGTTCTAGATATATATATTGCTTATCTATCTGATGTAGTATTAGTAGCATTTTTCCGTGGATCTTATGATGATGAGGTTTCAAATACGATGTATTCAATTAGTGCATATATCATACAAGTCAGTTAACCTAAATGTTCTTAAGATATCAAAGAAATTGCTGATAAGGTGTGTTGGACGTTTGTCGATTCCTTCAAAACAAAATGATCACTGATAGTCGGTACCTTGACAGTGAGAGCTTAATACTTCGCTGCTGCTCATTTTTGCCTCACGGCACCTGGAAAAAATTAACTCGAGATAATTATTTTATGTACGATTCCAGATGCTACTAAATACAGTCAAATATTGTATGTGTAAAAGACAAGGCTCGTAGCAAATACTTGTATTATCGCGCACCCCCTTGTTCAGCCTCGGCCTCGGACCCAGAAAGAATCTTTTGCTTGCCTGATTACAAACACCGAGTTGTGTACTTAAATATCTATTTTATTTTATTTCAGTTCTAGAGCTGTTAAAATGGCGAAGTTATATGTGCATTTTAAATGGGCAGTGCAACGAGCTTCTTAATTTCACTAAATTCAGTTTAAAAATAATCCTTGGAGTTCATAGCTTTCTAAACACTCGCTAGTCTCTATCTACGAGATGGCAAACGACGCCATTTTAAATTAAAATCAGCAGATTTGTTTTCTGTAACTCTCAGCCTGAATAAACAGCCACGTGCTTTGAAGCTGATATTATGCTGCTGCTATTAATGATAGCCGAGCGCTGGGGCTAGGGAATCAAAGGGCTCATGTTTAGTTTTATACCTTGTCAGGAATCGCGTATTCTCGTCATTGCCGCCAATTGGATACGAGCAACCACCGAAATTCCTGTCGAGGCATTGGTTGCCATGAACCAAAAGTAAGTGCCGACGCAGTGCTCGTATTACATATATGCGGCGTATTTTTTATATAATTCCTCTTGGTTAATTCCACGCCATCCACATTGCAATCCTTGTAACATCGTTATCAAGTTATTTTTGTTCAGGGCAGCCGAAAGAAAAATTAGTAATTATTTTTTTTTTATAATACACCGTGTCAGAGACGCTTTTTTGTAGGTGGCGTTGCCTGTGAGTGTATATGAGTTTTACTAGTGCCACCAAGCTCGTGTGCAGTTAGAAAATTGCCAATCAAATTTCGTCACAGATAAAGGCGAAGAGGAGATAAATAACGAACCGAAACCAAAGATTTAATCGACAAACTTGTGCCAGTAGCGAAAAGAAAATCAAACGTCGAGAAAGCAGCCGCGAGAGTCGAAGGCGTAAGCAGCAAGCGTCGGTGCGTCGGTGTGATAGCTGGCTAGCGCAAGAGTGATTGAGTGAACCAATCGGTCGGCTACTTATATTGCTAAACTCGGCTTCTCGAAGATTCAGCATAAAATGTTCAGGAATGAGCTCAGGCGACACTGACTAGCCAAGGTTATTCCGGCCTCCTTATCTTTTAAGATCGGTGCAAGAGGAAACACGAATTTTTTATATGAACGGAGAAGCGCTCCTTCTCGGCCATGCAAGCGGCATTACTCTCCCCATTAACAGCTTAAATAAATTAGCGCAATAAATAACGGCAAGCAGTAAACTGCTAACCATCTAAACGAAAATTTGTCCTCAGTCCTACCAAGCATAAAACGGCTTGAGACGCACGGCGTGCAGCACATCGGGTCATGGCTGGTAACGTCCTGACGACCGTCTTCCGTCTTGAAGCACTTCGTTGTTCAGGTCTCCGAGGCGGCAGAGCTGCTGGTATGCTCCAAAGTAGTGCTTCAAGAGCTTCTCGCTAACGCCGCGCCTTCGTATCGATGTCCACATCCACACTTTGCCTCACGGTTAAAAATGAAAGTCACGTCGTCGGAGGTTGTACCGACTTGCGTCGCCACGTTGTTATCCTTGAATCCGCAGGCGGGCTAGCTGGAGTGCCTCCTCTGCTCGCCAACTAATGACCTGGACCTCTACGGGCCCTTTGTCAACTTTCTCAGGGGCAGTTTTGAGTCGAGCATTGTCGTCACTTTTCTGCCACGCACTAGCTTCAATGGTGTCGCTCCAGTGTTTTTTTTTTTTTTTAACTACCGTGTTATAATCAAGCGTGACATACGGCAACGCTTCGTCCCAGGTCTTTTGCTCCACGGCGAAGGACGGGGAAATCATGTCGGCGAAAGCCTTGGTAGGCCGTTCAGTGAACTTTTTTGGTTTGCAGGTGGTACGCTGTGGTGTTCAGTTCGCTGCTTATGTCCCACGGCGTCAGAAACTCCTCAACGAAACAAATAAGAAAAAAAACGTGGCGCGGTCATTTATTTTTGTCATTCTACCACCGGACTACAAGAACGGCAATGGCACAGGCGATTCTAAAAGCGCGAAAAGAACGTGGTGGCCCCCGTGGCCAGGCGAGGCGAAATAGTATTGCTAAACTCAGCTAAATGCGAACTACTCCGCCGCCTATCCACGGAGCTTTAATGCTGACAGTACGAAGCCTCCGCACCTCCGCTAAGGAGGACGGCGCTGCTAAGCGTCAAAAAGGGATGACGTATGTCTCACGTGATGCGCGATCCGCGGACGAAAGTGGCGGATTTCTCCTTCGTGTGGATACCCCCATTAGGAACATAGAAACTTGCCCCTCACCTCCACAAGGAATGTCAAGAATGATGGGGAAAATACTATATATAATAAACAACAAACATATTTTACCGGAAAAGCCAGAAAAAAAAACACGAGTTATTCTTTTACTGTGAAGGTGGATAACAAGCGAGACTGTTTAGCACACGACACAGACGTGACAGAATTTTGAACACATTTATTGTCTTGGTCGGGGGTCATCGTGACGAAAGGTACGCACACACATGTCGAGGACTATCGCCGCCCGAGGACCCGGAGGAAACTAGACACGCGCGACGGGACCACCACCCGGCGGAAGATTATAAAACTAGGCACGCAAGCGCTTGGAACGATGACAAAAAGGGGGCGGTGCTATTCCCTCCTCCTCCTACTTCCCGCTACATTTTCCCGCTAAATTTAACAAAAAATTTCCCCCAAAAATGTAGCGGGGAAGTTTTCCGCTTCTTTGGCGGGGAAATTTTCCCACTAAATTTAGCGAGGAAAGTTTTCCGCTTCTTTGGCTCGGAAACTTTTCCGCTAAATTTTTGCGGGCAAAGTTTTACGCTAAATATGGCGGGGCGTTTTTTTCGCTAAATTTAGCGGGGAAACGTTTCCGCTAAATTTGGCGGGGAAAGATACCCGCTAAATCTGACGCGAAAACTTTTCCGCTAATAATAGCGGAAACATTTTACGCTACATTTAGAGGGGAAAATTGAGTTTTTGTTGACGCACACGAAAAATACACGGAAGACATAAACAACTTTGCTTTAATAACAAACAAAGAAAGCACCAGGGAGCGTTGATGGCTTCAGCAGTGAGCGACAGTGCGTCGGCGGGAAAGGTGGTTAGCGCTAGGGTGAATGAGCGAATGAATCGCTGATCTCCATTAGAGGGGGCTGGATGGCGCATTGAGCGAACAGGCATGAAGCCACCGGAAGTAAGTGAGCACTTGGCAGGCTTTGTAACCCTTCCGAGTGCTGGTTCGAAAAGCGTCGAGGGCCCTGCATATGCGCTTGTCACCTCAAGAGAGCCTTCTTATTGCGCAGTAAGAGCGCATGCATATCCCAGAAGCATCATGGGAAGCCATTCAATGTTAACATTTTGAGGTTCTCGTTGATCAAGTGTGCATGTGTCCCAAGTTCAACTGCCTCATTTTCGCAATTTAATTCGGATCATGATTATTAAAACCCACTGAAAGACACCGGAAAGTACGGACCAAACCATCAGCTGAATGCACTAGGAAGCCCAGCAGACCCCCGACTTCCGGGACAAGCATCAAACTTCCGATGGCTTCACTTGCGCCCTGCTCGGAGAGCGGCTATGCGCCATCCGGCCCTCTATATAGAGATCAGTGGAATGAATCGGCAATACAGCGCTCAGCTCCTTATCTACTAAACTCGGCTTCTCCAACATTCGGCCTAAAATCTTCGGGAATGAGCTCAGGCGAGAAAAACCAGGCAAGGTCCTTCCGGTCTTCTTATTTTTTATGCTCGGTGTAAGAGTAAACAAGAATATTGTAGATGAACAAAGAACCGCTTCTTTTCGGTCATGCCCAGGGGAATATTATTCCACGGCACCTCTAAGCGACCTATAAAAATGTAGCCAAAGCATATGAAACCGTAGGTTGTGTGTTCATGAATTTAGTAAATCAGAGAATAATAAAATGCATTGTCTTAGCAATGCATTTGGAGTAACCTTAAACGCGCAGAGTTAGCGCACTAACACAATGCGACGGGACGGTGGGGAGGAAAGGGGCCCGGTCCGGCCGTTGCGGGTACCCGATTGTTGAAAAAAGTTCAACTCGATAATGGCTGACGGAGTTGTCACACGATTATCAAGAACAGCTTGCTAACCGCGATCCGGAAGTCACCATCAGCTTTGGATGGAACGGGGCTAAAACCATAGGACTTCCGTATCAGCAGACCGCTTCTTCGAAGTCTACCTAACAGCTTCTGCAACTAATCCCGCTTTGTTTGGTTTCACGCATTTGGATGCCGCATTTACTAGACCCTAGAGGTAACTTCCTAGCGTGAAAATGTAAGGAAAAACAAACTAGCCGTATCATGTCTGGGTTTTGAATTACCTGTTCATCTCTATTTTTTATTATTTGTCAAACAAGTCCACACCAATGCTGCCCCGTAAGAGCTATTGATAACCCTCCATTTCATTTTATGACAAGTTCTAGGAAAACAAAAACACACATACGTGTCCTTCAAAAAATTTAATTTAAACATGTAACATGTGAGTGAGTGAGAATAAGTTTATTACAGAAACGGAACACAGGATACCTTGACAATAGTCATCTTATCCGGTGGGAGTGTAGAGGGTAGGGGTTGGGGTGTTGGGAAAAAAAGGGAAGTGGTTATATATATTGCGCTTGCGCTACCCAGGCACCACGGTGACACTGGGCCAGCGTCGGGGGAATATTGCTCACAATATTGGCTCAGTTTTATGTTTTGCACCATGGCCCAGTATTGGGAGAATATCGTTTAACGATCGTTCTAAAATGGGCCAGAATCGCCGATATCACTCGAGTTCTGGGAAGAGATGGGCGAGTATCAGTGAACGATCGTTTTGCAAATGGAGCAGTACCGGCGCAATATCAATATCGTTTAAGATGGCCGCGCCGTTGCGGTGTCAGCGGACTTCTGGCCAAGCCAACGTTACTGGAACCACTCAGTTGGGAAACTGCCATGGAGCCTGCTCTGAAAAAGTTGCACCGATCGACATTCGAGAACCGAGCTAATAGTGATCGCAACGCCGCCATTTCTCCCGCACGGGCCACTCAAGGAACTGCACGTGGCTTCTATTTTGGCTTTAATCGGCCATTTTGGCGCCGAAACATATACGGCGGAATGGGCTTCAAGGATGCTGCCCCCAACTCCCAAGCGGACGCGCCGCGAATTACTGCCGAAGTTAGAATGCGCCTAGGTAGGGACGCCCTACCTAAAATCACCGCTGAGGCATGGTTGTATAGAAACAATATTAATTGTGCCGCGATATCTTATAAACTAAAAATATTAGAAAACACCACGCGCCCCCCGTTTGGCACTAATCTCCAATAAAAGTTACTACAAAAAGTTTTTTCTGTTTGTTTTTACGGGAAAACTCAGTTCCAGCAGCTGATTGCCCGGCGCGCCCTCGGCGCGGCTCGTGGCAACAGCGGCAACCGCCGCGATTGGCCGGATCAATTCACCGATTCAGTATCGTTTTAGAAACGGTCAAGAATTCCTAATACCAACCGATAAAGCCGGTTCATATCCGACAAATTACCGGAAAACGGCGCTGGATTCTGTATATCAGCGTGCCGTTGGCTGACCCAGGTGATGTTCCGCCGTCATCGGCAACATCACGGTAATACTGGCCTGATCTTTACACTTCAGCGGCAATATCGGCAGTATCAGAATGATATTCGCCCGATTTCTCCGATCTGACGCCAATATTGGCACAATACTGTGTGCTGCCTGGGTAGTCCTGCCATCTTGACGAAGTCAAGAAGGGTGTCGAAGATGAGCTTCCTGTCTGGAGAACTTTTGCTGGGGGTAACCCAGTCTTCGTGATTTTATGGTGTGAGTTTTGCGGCAATTCTTGAGATCGCTTCCTGTCGTTTTCCTGTTGTCGCTGGACAGTCCCACATAAGGTGTCTGAAGGTCGCCGGTACATGGCATACTGTGCAGTTAGGGTTTGCGTCTCGGTGGTCTTCTGATGTTGGTGTGTAAAAAAGGAATGAAAGACGTTTACAACTCCCTGTAATGCCGAATTAGGGCGCAGCCCATTAGGAGGAGGAGGGGAGGGTACGGAGACCAGGGTGTCCCCTCCTCCTCCTTCATACCCTCTCCTCTTCCCCTCCTCCTCGTCTACTTCTTTTCGCCTTTCCCTCCTCCTCTCTTCCCCCTCCTCCCTCCTCCTCCTCTCCTCCTTTTCCCCCTCACTCCCTCCCCTCTCTCAGGACGTCGCCCGTGACCCTAGTGACCCTCCTGACGTCACTTGTGAAGGTCGTGACCTCCGTCATGACCTTCTTGACATCACTCCCCAGGCAGCACACAGTATTGGGCCAACATTGGGTTTGAAGTGGCAAAGAATGGCCCAACAATGGCCCAACAGAGCCATATGTTTTCCAATATTGGAATCACATTGGACAATATTGGACTACCAAAGCCAATGGTTTTCCAATATTGGTGATACGTTGGCATAGGCTGGTCAACATTGGACTGTCAAAGCCAATAGCTTTCCAATATTGGATATACGCCGGCATAACCTGTACAATATTGGACTGTCAAAGCCAATAGCTTTCCAATATTGGATATACGCCGGCATAAGCTGTCCAATATTGGACTGTCAAAGCCAATAGCTTTCCAATATTGGATATACGCCGGCATAAGCTGTCCAATATTGGACTGTCAAAGCCAATAGCTTTCCAATATTGGATATACGTCGGCATAAGCTGTCCAATATTGAACTGTCAAAGCCAATAGCTTTCCAATATTGGATATACGCCGGCATAGCCTGTACAATATTGGACTGTCAGAGCCAATGGCTTTCCGATATTGAATATACGCTGGCTTAAGCTGGTTAATATTAAACTGTCAAAGCCTAGAGTTTTCCAACATTGGTGATGTCTTGGTATAAGCTGGTCAATATTCTACAGCCATAGCCAATCGCTTATCGATATTTGTGTCGCCTAGGCTATAGACGTTTCCACTGTTTACAAAAATCACAGTCCACACGTGTTAAATCACAGTCCAGAACGCGCACGTTCGTCGCTTCGGAAAGCGAGCAAATCACGCGCCATACGCACGAACACTGAAAATGGAACCTGCCAAGTGTCCTTTTTTGGAAAGGTCTATAGACCCGCGACCCTCTTTTTTGCATTGCAGAGGTAGGGAAGTGGAAAGAAGTCATTCATGCGCTCGCTAGGGGAGAGAATTTTATTTAGCCAACTTCATGCGTCGCCGGTGCTTTGTAACCGCGATCACAAATAAATCCTTAGCTGCCTATAGGACTATTGCAGTTTTTTTCGCCGGCTGCTCTCCCTTCGCATTCCCTTACCTCGGCGTTGACAACTTGATTGCGTTTTTTAGATTTAATTATTTTTGTCTTTTTCAGTGTATTTTGTATGTATATGTATTACTGTAACGTGCGCGGATTTCGACGGTGTGTATGTGCGCGTGCCGGGTCATCTTCCTGCCGCGTTGTGCACGCGACGAACTGTGTGTGTGTGCGCGCGCGTCATCCTCGTGGCGCGTGCCACGCGCCCTGCATCGAGAAAGAGAAAAAAAGAAGGAAGGCGCAGAACAGAAAATGGAGTGTGTTCGAGCGGGCAGACCAGCGTGTGGAAAGGAACCGCCGGGCGTCCAGACCCGGGTTCTTCAAGGCTTCCACCTGGCCTGACCTCCAGCTCCCACGAAGCCTTCACCCCAGTTGAAAGCAGGTGCACGTGTTGCGGAGCACGCGTCAAGACCACAGCGGCCCAGTCCATTCCAACACGCCACCCCAGACGCCGACGCCGTGCCAACGCCGTGCCAACGCCGCCGCCGACCCACCGGCTTCAAGCTGAACCCTGGGCTTGCCGGTACGTTCTTTGTCGCCGCTCCAGCGCACAAAACCTCCCAAGACCCAGCGCCACGAAACAAGAAAGCGTTAAGGTGTTACAGCGAACTTTCCGGTTGCCCTTAGTGAGAAGCATTGAAGCAGTGTGCCGACATTGCGAGACCAATCTGTCGGACGTGCGTTCCTGTAACGATTTCCCCAAAGTCATACCATTCGTAGCTTTTTGTGTGTAAATTTAATTAGGGTGTTTTCATCTTGGCATATTGTTTTCTAATATAACGCTGTTTTTTACTTCAAATGGTCTCGTCTTTCTTAATTCACGTGCCTGATACACACGATTCTTCACAATTACGTAGCGTTAACGTCTTCTACTTCGCCCGCGCCCCTGCCATGTTTGTATTTCTTTCTGCGTGCTCTATTTTTTATATTTGATGTTTCTGTGCCCATTTTGTCATTGCCGACGCACGCGTCTACAAACATAAAGCCGCCGCTTACGCCGCAACCGAGGTGACTTCTACTCTCAGTTTTACGAGAGTCTATAGCGCTAGAAAGTCGTCTATTGGACTCGAGTGAAGTCTCGAGAGGGCTGCTTCGACTGTCAGTGCTGATCTCATCAGTGTAGGCAGAGCAACGACGTAGCAATCGTGACGTGAGAACATACTGCGCCTCGATGTGGCCGGCCGCGCTCGCGCTGCGGAAATGGGAGCGTGCAACTCTCGAGCCCCGTTAGCTCACTGAAGTTGCAAGACGCCACTTTGTCGTCGCGAATCCTCTGCCCTTCGAACGGTCGTGAAGCCGTTGCGCCCGGCGTATACCCTACGCAGCATCTTTCAAAAACCGTCCGCGCAGCATCGCAACCTTCTGTCTGCGAGCGTCAGCGATTCATCGTGTGTTGAAAGTCGGACGATCTGCTGTCCGTGGTGTCTTTTATGTGTTACTCGTTCGTGAAAAACTTTCAAGTTTAAAAACGCGAACCTAACAGTGTACAAATATTTTTAAATTTATTGATAAAAGTAGATATATATTTATTTATTTATTTGTGGACATCGTGCGCAAAAAAAGTAGCGCTAAGTTCTTTATTCTAAATATTAATGGGGGCTGTACCACGCAAAAACATAGTGTCTTCAAACTTACCCCGTTTAGAATAACTTTTGGGCTCGACAGCTTCTTTAGAAGTTCAAAAGCTGGCCTTCAAAGAGCTGTCTCGTTCAATCGGTATTGACAGCAGGGTAGACGCTATGTGTGTGTCAGGCCAATCGTGTCTCCGGTTAGGGTCACGTGACTACAGTCTCGAAGCTGGTGATAAGGCAGAGCACGGAACCTGCCAGCCCAAGGCCACGCATAACATCCACTGCACTATCAACTTTGGGTACAAGTGACAAATCGTATGGCTGTGTTCATTGTTGAGATGCCCCAGAAGATTAGCCTTTGTAAGCGCACCCCTGTTCTGGCCTGCTTCCTTTCTACTCCTTCGCTCGTTTTCTCTCTCTTATCGTTTGAATCCGCTCTCTGGGCGCGGGAAACGGCAGAAGCGTGATCACGTGGTTTGACGGAGGGCGCATTAGCAGTTGACAAACCCAGAATGCCTGCGAAGACCGGACCTAGTTACGCGTGTGATGCGGCCTGCGGGCCTGCTCTGCATTTCGCTTCTGCGGTAAATGGTATCTCGCTCGAAAAGTCTTACCCGTATCGATTTCTTCAAAGAAGCGCAAGACATTTTTGTGAACCGTTTAGTGTTCGCTTCGGCAAACGGCAGCGCGTGCTACATCGGGTTGAATCTTCACGGATCACTTCCTTCAAGTTCTTGTGTTTGTGTGGTTGGTCTGCAGTGCACGTGTCGACATCTACCTCGGATTACATTTTTCAAGTCCGGTATTTTCAACGTAAGTGCGCTGTACCCTATTTAGGGATCATTGTCTGTTCTTCTACGGGTATACTCTTCCGGATAACGTCTAGAACTATAGGGAGTGCCTATCTCCTGGCAGCCGGGAGAATAATTTTCCTGCAATCTTACCGACAGTCGCCTGCCATTATCTGCCTGAAATTATGTCACAACTGCAGGTAGAATACTGACGTCCTTATTCACCCTGCGTTTCGCGAAAACACGTTTCGTGGCCACCTTTTCGTGATTACACGTTGCGTCGACATTCACGCTTCATCGACATTCGTTGCGCGAATTTCACGCTGTAGGGGCATTTTGTCGGGCGTGTATTCCTGAGGCGCAACGTTTCCTCGACATTCGTTACACGAATTTCACGATGTAGGGGCATTTCAAAGCGCGTGTATTCCTGAGGCGCGTGCTCACTGAACCAGCCCACCCTTTCACGCCTCCTCATGGTAAGTCTGCAACAATTCTTTGCAACAGGAAAACAAAATGCTATTCTCAGTTTTTTTATGAAACATCGCGTGTTGATGAAGCGATCTGTCGATGAAATGTCGTTCGATGAACTGATTGCACCGCCAATGAGGGGCGACTAACGGTAGAATTTCGGGGAAAAAAGTCTGCCAGCTGTCGGGAGACTGGAAACTACCCAAAAATTACCCCGGTTGTTGTTTGCTTTGCAATCTTCTCAGTTGTATAACAGCTGAGTAGTACCTCTTCACATATTACAAATTGCTTAGTTTGTACTTGTCTGCAGAATACGCTGTGTGCAATAAACTTTTAGGAGATTTCAAAAATATTCCTTGTGTCTGCGTACCTTTCTTTTTGCAAACAACTTGGTGAGAGCACTTGCAAACAGCTGGGCGAGTGCAACGATGGCCAAAAGTCAGCACAAACGACGGCCAACATTGGATCGGGTCGCACTTCCAGTATTGTCCAATATTACGCCGGTCTTTGCCAATGTGGGACCACCATTGGCTGGAACCATGGTTTAGCAATGGCCCAACGATGGGCCGACATTGGCTGGAACCATGGCTGAACAGTGGCCCAATATTGGCACCAATGACTGGGCCAACGTTGGATGGGGTAGCGCTTCCAATATTGTCCAATATTGAGGCCGGTGTTAGCCAATGTTAGGCCAATGCCGGACCAACATTGGTGTGCTGCCTGGGTCGTTACCCTAATGACCCTCGTGACGTCACTTGTGACCCTCAAGCCGTCACACGGGACGTCACGTGTGACGTCATTATGGGAAACATAACATAATGCAAGGCGCGGTTACGAGTGACGTCACTCGTGACCCTAACGACCCTCATAACGTCACGCGTTACCCTCATGACGTCAGGCGTGACGTCACGTGTGACGTCATTTTAGGAAACGTTTCATAATGCAACGCGCATTTACGCCGACGGCGACGGCGACGCCGCACAAGCCGGAATCGGGCGCCTAGAGGCCTGACCACACCAAGGTGAACGGCGCCGCCGGGCGGCACCGCCGTCCGGCGTCCCAACGCGAGGAGTCCATATTGGCCTCCGCTCTGCGGGCGTCACCTGACAGCACTGGTTCTCGCGATCGCGCGCGCGACTCCCGCCGAATTTCCCGCTCTTTCGTCGTCTGCTCTTCAGTAGATACTTCCGTTTCGGCTCCCATCATTTGCATATATAAGCATCGAAACCGCGCTCGTTGCCTACATGGTAGGCAGTGTTGTACGAAACGGCGTTCCAAGGAACGGCGTTCCTGGAACGCGTTCCTTTTAGAAGGGACGAAGGAACGCCGCTGTTCCATTTTGCATCGCTGGAACTGGAACGGGAACGCGTTACATTTTTAGTGGAACGGAAAGAGTAAAGGCGTTCCTTTTATTGTCCAGTGGGGTAATTTTTATTTTATTTCGAACAGGGAAATTTTGAAAGTACAAAAACAATATCTTTACGAAGTGCAGGATCTCGTTACCTTTTTGGCTGCTAATCTTATGGATTATTTTGAGTGTTCCTCGCTCGCTAACAGCTTCGGGTGCAGGAGAGCTAGTGCACATTGCTGCTTTTTTGAGTGCCCGAAACTGCGGTACAAAAAGCAAGGCTTTTAGTCGTAGGAAAAGACAAAGAAAGTGGGTTGCTTCAAACTCAGCTACTTTCTTTCATTCCACGAGTCCTCATACACCCAGAAATCTAAGGCCGACTACAGCCACTTGTGAACTTCCATAACGAGACCTACAGTTACAACAAGATCACAGAGTGCCAGACATCGAACGCACCCTTGTATCCCGAACATTGCTCACTTAAAAGATAAACAAAAATAATCTTTATTTCTTCTCTTGTCCCCCACCTTCAAAATGAACAACAAGGCCAACCTTACAAAGACGTATTTGTAGTTTTTAAGACTGACCTTTCAAAAGCCCTACCTTCCCCTCGACTTGCTCGTCTTGCGGACAGCAACATCGAGAAGCAACTGTTGTTAAGTTCGAACAAGGGACTTTGTTCAATTGAAACGTGTGAGGTTGTTGTAAAACGCTCGTACAATGTTGGGTAAAAGTACATTCGGCTCGTCTGAGTCGTCCACTACAAACATGAATATGGTTAAAAGCTGAGATTTTTTAACTTGAATATATCAACAAATGAAACCCTGCTTTCGCTTGTTTTCTTCTCCTGTTGCCCTTCGATAACGACATACAAACTCGTATGTTGACTACTAATGGGATAGACAAAACAAATATGCTTCATTTGACTAAATATAGTAATTCGCAAAATACAAATGTAACGTATATGTAACGATACGTTCCATTGTTTAATCTGTAACGGGAACAAGTTCCTTTTTCACAGATGTAACTTGTAACGGGAACGCGTTCCGAAAATCACAAGGAAGAAGGAACGAGCTTTCGTTCCTTTCTTTGAGGAACGTGTACAACACTGATGGTAGGTGTCCATGATGACCTGGTGATCAGCGTGAATGTGATTATTGAGCCTGCTCGTTGATCTTGCGACGTCGCCGCGCTCTGAAGGGAAGGAGGCACATGTTTTGGGTCCGGCCGAGTTGGTTCAACCGAAACACCGAAGGACAGGTCAGTGCTTTGCTGCCCCGGCGGCGCGTTAGAGATAAAGCCTAGTTTCGAAGGTGTCACCAAGTCAACACGACATCCGTCACAACACAGACAACATGCAACAGGTGCCACGGAGAAACTCACTTGTAATTCCGAATTCCTCTCTTATTATTTCCCAGCGGTTGTTCTTAGCGTCTTTATCTAGGTAGTCTGGCTGCGTCTTGTCATATAAAAAGGGAAACAGTCACAGTTTAAAGGAACCGCTCTGTTGGGGAAGGCATCGGGGGGAAATAGAGATAGCAGACGACACGAAACAACGCTACGTCCTTCGGAACGTGAAAGACGCGCGGAGGACTGGCTTGAGCGTTACCATGGCATCGCAACTTCACTATCTACGCCACCTCCCATTGGCGCCTCTCTTCTGAGGCGCGGAGCGGCGAGCTCTGAACCGCGCAAGGAGCGGTTGGCTCTGCGGCGCTGTACGTCGCGCCGTTGAAGCCGAAAACTGGTTTCGGTCGGCAGCCGGCCGCGCCGACCCTCGCGCCGCAGGCCTCCGCGACGCCAATTGGGTCGTGCCGTAAGAGCTGCGCTCTAAAACGCTTTCGTAGAACCGGTTTAATGGCCGTGTTCGTTGCGAGGCGGCGGAGGCTCGCCCGCTCCCACCGTGAGTGTTTAGATGGGAGCGGGTGTTCCTCCGTTGGCAGTAGTGTAGCCAACTTTGCCTACCGCTCTTGTCTTCCGAGTGCCTTTATTTCATCGGGATACGGGTCCTCGGTTGGTATTGTGGCGGAGAGGTCCAGGAGGCCTTGTGCGGAGCGGGTTGCCTGTAGCGCGCTGCGCGCGGCCCCATGGGCTTATTCGTTTCACGGAATATCTTGGTCTCCCGGGATCTATGAAAATTTGAGGGTAGTTCTTTTGATTCGGAGATAGCGCGCTGCGGCTCAGATTTCATTCACAGTCCTTTTACCGCTGCTGACTTTCCTGCATTCTCTAACAGTCCCTGGGAGTCAGTGTAGGTGAAGATTTCTGTCCGGTGCTCACCCTCTTGGGCGTTTTCTAGTGCCCAAGAGATTGCTTGGCGTTCAGCGGCTTTGGCACTGGCAGTGTAAGGGAGGACTTTAGCGTTTGTTTCGCCGGAGCGGAAGGAAAGCCAAGCAATGGCTGTCCTGCCGTCCTCGTTCCGCGATGCGTCTGTGTAAATGACTTTATTGGTCTTACATTGAACGAGATGTTCTATTTCTTTATTGTATCTTTTAGTAACATTTGTTGTTCTCTTACAGTACTTTTTGCCTTTATTTTGTGGAATAGGTCTGATCCCTGTTAGGCATTCGTCTTCCCATGGAGGAGGAGAAGTGGCTATAGCTGAAATTTCAAAGATTGTTACTCCGAGATGCTTAAGAATGATTATTCCCGGTGCGGTTCTTTTGACGTGGTCTCAGTGACTGCATCGCGCTTCTTTTGCTAGTTCTTTGATTGGGTTTATTTGAGCCGCTTTGTGTAGATCGGGAATGCGGGTTATCTCGGGTAAACCCGGAAAAACTCTCATGACTGCCTTGTTAGGGGTTTTGACTTGATCTTGCGGGATCTTGATAAGACAGCGGTAGGTATACCCGTATACCCTTTGTAAGACGGAGGTAAGTATATCCGTATACCCTTTGGAGGTAGACATACCCGTATTCCTTTGGAGACAAGCAGTGATCTTACAAATAGTTTTAAAGATTTTTCTTCAACTCCCCATGCTTTGGCTGTTCTCTTGATAAAGTTAAGACAGCGTGTCCATTAAATCTTAATCTGATTCAGCCAGCTTCGTGCTCCCCCATCCTCTTTGATTGTGAGACCGAAGATCCTTCAGTGGGCACTGCAGCAACATGGACAATTGGGCGAGTTGGTTTCTCCTGTGTTTTCTCCTCTGTCTGTACTCGTCCTAGTCGTGCTGTAAGTTATAATGAGCACAGCAGCAACGCTGGGAGCAAGTCGACTAAAATTCCGCTCTTGTTTCTTATCGAGCAGTTTAGTAGCAGAGACTATGGTAGCTGCTATAGAAGCGACAACAAGTTTCTATTCTTGCTCCTGTGCCCAAAAGTGTCTTGTTTTGTTGTGTACTAATTTCAAAAATGGATGTTGCTAATGCTTTTAGGGATGTGGAGACGAACGCCGGCCCCGAAGATCTCCAAAAGGTGATAAAAGAAGTGCTCGAAAGCCAAAAGCAATTGAGCGATGACGTGAAAGACATTAAATCTAATTAAACAAAACTCCAGGCAAGTTTTCATGGGATTTACAAAAGAATCGATGAAATAGAAACCAAATTGGGTAAGCTACAAAAAAACGAAGGAAACATTGGCAACTTGGTTGCTATGGTAAAGCAACTACAAGAAACTGTAAAACTTCAGCAAAAAGCACTGGTGAAAATGGAGGATAAACCTAGAAAAAATACCTTGATCATTTTTGGGATTCCTGAGCCAGAAAAAAGAAACTAGCGACGACGTTCAATCCACGCTGCTTAAAGACCTCTTTCATGCCCGCGTCGGTTTAAAAATAGAAACAGTAGAGCGAATTCAAGGGCTGGAAAAAAAACGTGAAAAACAAACCCGACCCATAATATTGAACTTTCGGGATTACAACTAAAAAAATACTGGTATTTCAGAACTGCAACAAATTAAAAGGTGCTACCATTTCTATTCAAAACGATTAGTCGCAGGTGACGCTAAGTAGACGCAAAATGCCTTGGGGAAGCACGAGCACAGAAATAAGCAGCGGTTCCCCAGTTCAACTTTTTGACGACAAAAATTAAAGTCGATAACGACGTTTTCGTACGGGATGGCGATGCCGTCAGCCGAACAAAGCTGAGAGTAGGTGCGAAGCCGATATCAGGGACAATCACGGGATACGAAACAAAACAGCTCAGAGTTATCAATCTGAACGCTAGGAGTCTCGTCAATAAAGTAAGCGAGTTAGAACACATACTAATGCTATATGACAGAGACGTGGTTTAAGGCAGACAGAAAGGACGATGAAATACTACTACCTGCGTACAAGATGGTACGAAAAGACCACCCAACGCAAGGGGGTGGTGTTGCTGTGATTTTTAAAAGATAATTCGTGTGCCTCGTGATGATTGATGTTGCAGATATCGAAATTGTATTTTGCAAAATTACGTTTTGTGACAAAAAGTATGTAATAGAAGATGTCTACAGACCTCCCGATTCCCCAGTGTCCACGATGGAAATAATGTACGATTTTGCCATTGCTAACGTCATTAGAGAGATAACTTTATTCTTGCTGGTGATCTCATTCTGCCCAAAATAGTTGGAGCAACCTTGAAGTTGGTATTGTAGACGTCAAATCATCTGAATTGCTTCTTGGTATGAAGTTTAATCAGAACCTAACACAGGTTGTAAATGAGGCTACCGGAGTGGAAAAAAAGTTGCAGGCTCCATGCTCGACATGTCGGTACAAATTTGAGTGACAATGTTGTGTCTTTGCACGAGGGTATTTCAGACCATAAATTAGTCCTGATGACTCGCAATATTTTATAATTATTGGTGGCCTCTAAGCGTCCGGTAGTTTATGTGCACGACTTTAACAACGCCGACGACGTCGATATCTTGCAGTATATAGAATGGTCGTTATTTAGATTCGATGAGGCAAAGGACGTAGATGACCTATGGTGCGGTTTCAAAGACATTGTCAACCACTGCTTAGAACGATTTGTCCCTAAATAAAAAAAAGGTGTTTATAGGCAACGTCCATGGATTACAAGGGACATTATTTAATTACAGCGTAGGATAAAAAGAAGGCGAAAGTAAAAATGTACAAACCAGAGTGACACTTTTCGTCTTTCAAGTGAATTAAAATGGAGATTAAAACCGTCTGGAGAACATTATTTTACTTCAATTTTACCACAGTTTCTAAGGGAGGCACCACATAATATCTGGCGATACCTTGAACCTTCAAAGGGGAAATAGAATATATTACGGAAAATGGTAAAAAAAAAAATAAAACATTTTAGACCCGAGCACTATAGCCTGATTGTTCAACGAATATTTTGGCTCCGTATTTTTTGAAGCGAATATCTCCTAGGATTTCAACACGGGAGGTGCCGACACGCTTCGATCTATGCCGGACATCACTATCACTGAACAAGGAGTATTTGCAGTACTACTAATTATTGATTCCAAAAAGTCACCTGGACCGGACAACATTCCTAATGAATTTTGAAAACGATATGCAGAGTGGATTTGTAAATACTTGACAAATATATTTCGGGTCTCTTTAGAACAGCATATCGTTCCCAGGGACTGGTTGTGTGCGAGGGTTGTGTCAGTTCACAAATCGGGAGATAAGCATAATGTAACAAACTGCAGACTTATTTCATTAAATGCATTTCCTGTAAGCTCTTTGAGCACATAATTTCCCGAAGCCTTTACGACTATTTGAAAGTTAGAAATGTTTTTATGAAAACCAACATGAATTTCGACGAGGGTTGTCCACAGAAACGCAGTTGCTGGAAACATTTCATGACTTTTCGTGCTTGTCAAACGAAAGAGGACAAATAGACGCGATTCGTCTGAACTTATCAAAAGCATTCGATCAGGTATCCCATGAAGGATTTACCAGAAAACTAAGTTGTTGCAAAGTTAATGCTGATGTCACTCACTGGATCAGCCAATACCTTAAACATTGGAGACAATTTGTATTTACTGATTGTGTTGCGTCGTCCGTCTGTAGGGTGCTGTCAGGTGTCCCCCAAGTGTCAGTTTTGGGACCAATGTAATTTTTATGCTAGGTCAACGATTTGGCGGAAACAGTGAGTCCCAATATTACACTTAGGTTATGCCCAGGCGACTGCCCGCTCTACACTAAAGTTCGTAGCCCTATAGACCAGGTTAGCTTAAACTGGTCGGTTGCCTCAGTAAATAACAGGTGTCAAAAATGGGGACTGAAGCTCAACCCAGAAAAGACTATATTTTTTAGAATAACAAGTAAAAATAACATTCTCACTTACAATTAAAAACTAGGAGAGTTGTCTTTAACAGTAGTTGATCACATAAAGTATTTAGGGGTACCGATAGCCTCATTTAAGATGGAAACTGCATGTAGATTGTTTGTATCGTAAGGCTATAAAAAGTTGTGGTTCATCAAGCGCAATCTAAGACACGCTCCTAGAACGTAAAATTATCCGCATACACAACCCTGATAAGGCCAAACCGGGTATACGCCTGTGCTATATGAGATCCCTATAAGAAACAAACAAATTAATAAGTTACAAAAAAAAAAGAAAGGCAGCCCGTTTTATGTTTTTGAGGTATGGTCGAACTGACTTGGTGGCTTCGATGCTCAAAGAACTAAACCTCCATTTATTCTCAAGTCGCAGAGAAATTGCCAGACTTAAAATTCTTTTTAAGCTCTCTCGAAACGAGCTGAACATTGACACCTCCAACTACTTGCTTCCGCGCTCGACTCGGCCATTGAGGAGAGTGCTAAAAAGCCTTTGAAATACAACGGGTAAACAATGACATTTTGAGGTATTCGTTTTTCGTTAGTATTGTTAAGCAATGGAACGATCTACGAGAGAATGCTATAAATATACCAAATATTGCTGCCTTCGAGAAAAGGCTGAAGAAGCGAAGTTGTTTGGTTCTGTGAATGTGTTTTAATTGTAGTTACATTTCAAACATTTTCAGAAAGCGTTTCAAAACCTGTTTGCTTGTATCCGCGTAGTTGTAAACTATATTTTCTTACACATCATTAAGTGTATTGGTGTGTCATTTTCTTTCCACTCCTGTAACCGCCCCGAAAAAAGGGTGAACAGAACAGTTTTAATGAATTAAAATGTCGCCCGTCTTCTCTGGGCTATCCTCCAATCAAATCGTATTGGATGAAACGAACGAGGGGGCCACTATTTCCTAACAGCATGTCGCTGGACAGGTATTTCCAGTTCAAATCGGAACTCAAAATTGTTAACGACCTCAAAATTTGTTATCAATAAAAAACAAAGGACAGGCTCTGGAGGGTCCGCCCCTCATTGAGGAGGTGCTCAAAGGGTGCCGTGAGCTTCCTTATGAGGAACTGGCAAGCATCCAGGAACTAATGAAACCGTTTAGTGGCAGAACACAACTAAGACCATTTCTACCAAGAAATACAAGCCCGGAAGGACTAATCACTTCGTTATCGGAAGTTTAAGTATCCTCATTCTTGATTACGAGATTTATCAGGAAGTTTAGTCTTTTCTGTCCGGAAAGATTCAAAACTTCAGAATCGGCTGTCCTGATTCTTGCACAGACACTAGCACGTGGTACCAGGTTTTTCTTCGAGAGGAACTTTACGTCCCCAGCACTGACAGAACACTCGTCGAAAATGACATAGCAGGCACTGGTACCGTGATGAATAACCGCCTACAAAAGGGCGTAAAGCTGTCGTCAGAAGGGTAGCTTAAGGTTTGAGGACGTGGTAACCTCAGAAATGGGGGTTTGTGGTGGCGACCAACAGATCGACGCGCGATGGTATGACAACAAACCAGTGACATTAATATCATTCCTGCATGGGCAAGAGTCAGAGGATACCTGGTGTAAATTGTGTGTGAAAGAAAAAACGGCAGATTCATGTTCCTAGTCCAGGGATCGTAAAAGTTTACAATGCGAACAATGTGGCGGGGGTGGGGGGAGAAAAGGAGAAAGTTTCAGATATATTAGAGATGATGATCAGTAATTATCACATTAAGTCACGGGCAAATAAATTGACTATCAGAGTCATTTTCACTTTTTTGAAATAAAGCAGCGTGTTGTGCAAGTACGTCTTTCGTAATGGGAAGCGAATATTTTTTTTATAAATCTGTATTACTGATAATAAACATTTGATATAATATCGATATATTTTATTTTTGTGGTTGTTGGGCACGGAAACGTGGGGCGCCATCTTAAGACTGACCCCTGCAGAGTCTAATAAGAGTATACAGGTAAAGACCGAATGATATACTGAACGTTAAGGTGTAACGATTATAATTATGATTTGGCCATCAAATAATGTCGTTTTAGTTTTTAATATCAGATAAAGCTATCCCTGTAACTTTGATAAGTATACCAAGGTCAAAGTTACTAACGTCCATGAACTCGCCCAGCGAGAGAGACATACTAAATGGTAAACATACGCGCTCTTCACTATTTTTCTGAAATGCCATAGAGAGAAAGCTGGATTAGTCGGGTCACTCTGCGATTGGCTAAGTGCGCGACCAAAAGCCTCGCTGTGATTGACCTTCCACGATTGGCCAAACGCTCACTATTACATTCTGTGTTGGAATATTTTGATCCCATTGACGGAAGTAAGACAAAGAGAAGTCGGACCCAAATTTGCAGGTGTTGATTGTGGAACGTGATGACTAGGCAACCACCGCGCTTTTAACGCACCATCGAACTTGCAGCTCGCTTCTAATAATCTCTGTCGTGACGTCAGGGATAGGAACCACAAGAGGGCCCACCGGAATATTCTGTCGACAAGGTTGTTTTTTTTTGCAATAAAGCCAAAGCTATGGCTATCCTTGCGCTCGCGCACGTTGAGAGCTGATCACGGCTGTACTCGCCCGGTCTTCACTTCTTCGCAAATGTCAGAAAAAGTTGTCCTTAAGTATGCACATTTTAAACAAGGGCGCAGCAATTTTGAATATCGTGACTTCTGGTATGCGTTAAAATCTGTTTCGATCTCGGCATGCTCTTGGAATGTGTTCACGAAAAATGCGTTACAGTCACACATTTTTGTTTTTCCACACAAAAATCTTATTACATATTCCAGGTTAAAATGTCAGTATTTTGTTTGTCCTCCATACCAGAGATGAAACCCTCATGACTGAGAAAGAAAAGGAACGAAAAATGTATATTGTAGTGTTTCTAAATAAGCTACGCGTGAGAGTGACGTCACCCAGCTGTTGAAAATAATTTAAACTGGTCAACTACCAGCGAAGAGTTGATGAGTTCAATCCCCACCCCTGCCCGTTTCGATCTGGATGAGCATCGTACCGGCGTGCGGTCGTGTATCACTGCTGCGTGGTGCACATTAAAGACCCCAGGCTAGCGGTTGTACTGCATTGGCTAAATTGCTCATCTACAGCGAGTGACTCGTCGCAACATTAAAAATGACTGACCAACGACTCGCTGTATAAATATCCCCACAACCCCAATTATCATTAGAGTTGATGAGCAGAATGGCCAGCCTGCGCACAAGATCGGGGCCTGCGCTCGTGGACGGCGAGCGTGGAGCTCGTTCCCTATTTTTTATCATTACCATATTTTATCGCATCGAAGGCACGTCGGGAATTAAAGCTCTTCAGTTCTGGGAAGCTGCCGCTGTTCCTGGGTCTCATATCAACAATTTGGTGCCGAAACCCGGGAATCAAGGACCGGGACAACACACGAGAAGACTCGCCAGCGCAGTGGATCCCCATGGAATGACTGAAGACTAAAAGAACGACCCGACGGGCGCAAAACACAAGACTAATCAACGAGGCAAGTGCTCTCTTACAAAATCAAGATTCAACGATTAGCCAGAGTACCACCGTAGCCGAAGGCTTCTGCGCCAATAACGATGAGCTCAGGAGGTTGAACGAAGAGTTTGAGGGACACATACCGGATGGTTCGTTCGAAACCGAATTTCAGGCAGTCGTCCGATACGAAGATGAAGCGACTGCCACCATCAGTGCCCTCCAATGCAGAAAAGATCTCCTAGACAAGATATTGTCTCGAGGGGCCCCTAGGGAACCTACTCGTCACCCAAACAACGCTCAAGGAATCAGACAAGCGGGAACTAGGTTACCGAAGCTCACCATTTTCCACTCAAGGGTGAAATATCAAAGTGGTCAGCGTTCTGGGAACAGTTCGATGAAACAATTCAGAAGAACCCCACACTTTCCACCAGCAAAAAGTTCGGCTACCTTCGAATGTACTTGGGCGGAGAAGCGGAAGCAGCTGTGGCTGGATTACCAAGGACAGAGACTTGCTACGCGGATGCAATTGAGATCCTCAATCGCCGTTTTGGAGACAAGAAACGATTGGTGCAGAAATATTTCTCCAGTCTGAGGCTTATTTCACCTGTCAAGTCAGCCAACGATACCTCAGGTCTACGAACGATGTTCGACCAGGTGCAAATCAATATATGAGGCCTCCAGACATTGGGTGTAAATAAGTCAAGTTTTTCGTCGATGCTGTGCGATTTCTTCCACGTGACATCATCGTGAGCTACCACAGAACCGCTCATTTGTCTGCGGCGACTGCCATGCCCGGCCCCAGCAGCCAGCTTGACCGCTCACAACTGGATCGACTACTTGATTTTCTATCTATCGAGGTCGAAAGTCGGGAGAAGAGCGAGTTTAAGATCACAGAAACGAAGAACACAAAGACCACGACCCAGGCAGCACATCGTATTGGGCCAACATTGGATTTAAAGTGGCAAAGAATGGCACAACAATGGCCCAATGAGCCATATGTTTCCCAATATTGGAATCACATTGGACAATAATGGACTATCAAAGCCAATGGTTTTCCAATATCGGTGATACGTTGGCATAGGCTGGTCAACATTGGACTGTCAAACCCAATAGCTTTCCAATATTGTATATACGCCGGCATAAGCTGTCCAAAATTGGACTGTCGGAGCCACTGGCTTTCTGATATTGGCTATACGCCGGCATAAGCTGTCCAATATTGGACTGTCAAAGCCAATAGCTTTCCAATATTGAATATACGCCGGCATAACCTGTACAATATTGGACTGTCAGAGCCAATGGCTTTCCGATATTGAGTATACGCCGGCTTAAGCTGGTTAATATTAAACTGTCAAATCCAAGAGTTTTCCAATATTGGTGATGTCATGGTATAGGCTGGTCAATATTGCACTGCGATAGCCAGTGGCTTATCGGTATTTGTGTCGCCTAGGCTATAAACCCGCGGCCGTGTTTTTGCATTGCAGAGGTAGGAAAGTGGAAAAGTGTCATTCACGCGCTTGCTCGGGGCGAGAATTTTATTTAGCCAACTTTATGGGGCGTACGTCGCCGGTGCTTTATAACCGCGATCACAAATACGTCCTTAGCTGCCTATAGGACTATTGCAGTTTTTTTGCCGGCTGCTCTCCCTTCGCATTGCCTTACCTCGGCGTTGAAAACTTAATTCCGTTTTTTAGATTTAATTATTTTTGTCTTTTCCAGTGTATTTTGTATGTATATGCATTCCGGAGCGTTAACGTCTTCTACTTTGTCCGTGCCCCTGCCATGTTTGTATTTCTTTCTGCGTGCTCTATTTTTTTATATTTAATGTTTCTTTGCATATTTGTCATTGTCGACGCAGGTGTCAACAAACATAAAGCCGCTGCTTACGCCGACAACCGAAGTGACTTCTACTCCCCGTTTTACGAGAGTCTATCGCGCTAGAAAGTCGTCTATTGCATGTATTCGAATGAAGTCTCGAGAGGGCTGCTTCGACTGCCAGTGCACATGTCATCAGTATAGGCAGAGCAACGACGTAGCAATCGCGACGCGAGAGCATACTGCGCCTCCATCTGGCCGGCCGCGCTCGCTCTGCGGAATTGTGAGCGTAATACTCTCGAGCCCCGTTAGCTTAATGCAGTTGGAAGACGCTACTTTGTCGTCGCGAATCCTTTGCCCTTCAAGCAGTCGCGAAGCCGTTGCGCCCTGCGTATCCTACGCAGCATCTTTCCGAAATTGTTCGCGCAGCATCGCAACCTTCTGTCAGCGAGCGTCGGCGATTCATTGTGTGTTGAAAGTCGGACGATGCGCTGTCCGTGGTGTCTTTTATCTGTAACTCTTTCGTAAAAAAAGTTTGAAGTTTAAAAACGCGAACCTAACAGTGTACAAATAAGTTTAAATTTATTGATAAAAATATATATATATTTACATATATATTTATTTATTTGTGGACATGGTGCGCAAAAAATAGTCGCGCTTACTTCTTCATTCTAAATTTTAATGTGAGTTATACGACGTAAAACATACTGTCTTCAAACTTGCCCCGTTTAGAATCACTTTTGGGCTGGACAGCTTCTTTAGAAATTCAGAAGCTGGCCTTCAAACAGCTGTCCTGTTCAATCGGTATTGGCAGCAGGGTAGACGCTATGCGTGTTTTAGGCCAATCGTGTCTCCGGTTAGGGTCACGTGACTACAGTCTCGAAGCTGGTGATAAGGCAGAGCACGGAACCTGACTAAAAGCCCAAGGCCACGCATAACATCCACAGCACAATCAACCTTGGGTACAAGTGACAAATCCTCTGGTTGGGTTCATTGTTGAGATGGGCCTGAAGATTTGCCTTTGTAAGCGCACCCCCCGTTCTGGGCTGCTTTCTTTCTACTCCTCTCGTTTTCTCCCTCTCCCTAAGCTGAAGGCGTGGTAGACAGTGAGTACTCGCCGGACCAATGAATCGTATACTTTTTATCGCTTGAATCCACTCTCTGTGCACGGGTAACGGCAGAAGCGTGATCACGTGGTTTGACGGATGACGCATTAGCCGTTGACAAACCCGGAATGTCTGCGAAGACCGGACCTAGTTTCGCGTGGGATGCGGCCTGCGGGCCTCCTGTAGATTTCGCTTCTGTGGTAAATGTGGTAAATCTAGTTCTAGATTTCCGATCACCAGCAGCGCATTTTGTCTTAGTGCCAAGTGCGATCTTCAACATGCGGATTGCCAAGACCATGGATATTCTTTCGGCAGCGCCTACACACCGGTGATCTTCCTTTGTCGTGGGCATACATGTGACCACTAGCTTCGACGGACCGAAGACACGACGGACCGCCTTCTCTTCCATGTGAGTGACAAGGAGAAGTCCTCCTGACCATTGCTGATAGGTATTCTTGCTACGCAATGTACGTTTTGTCCCTATCCGATGAGTTTGAACCGTGTCGAACTCTGTGCCAGGAATCTCCGACGAGTTCAACGTGTAATCCAGAGCGATCGGCCCGAAAGGCCCTGTACAGCGCTATTTGCAAGTGCTTTTTACTCTAATAGACCGTGAGAGACGTTCTGATTGGTTATTTTTGTGCTCGAAGTCATTTTTATTTGACCTTTTTTGTGTTACAATATGGCTGTCTTCTTGGCGGTAGATGTGTGCTGTAGTAAAAAGTCCTCCCGGTATTTCCAAGCCGAATACCACAGAGCGTTATGTAGTCCTTATTTGCCAAGGTTCGGCTTGTTGGGTGCAAGTGGAGTGTCAGTTAAGTCACCGCGCTCTGCGAGTGTAACTGCCAGTACTTGTCTTTACACGACAAGCTATTTTATGTGCGCGATTTATTTTAAACTCTTGATTGATTCAAGCATCAAGTTCTGTTCAACTGTCATCTTCTTACGTATAACGGGGTATTTCTTGAACTCTTAATTTAGTAGTGCGTTTGACACTGGTGAGTTGAAGGGGGAGGCCGACGGTGTGATTTATTAATTGTAAATATTATGCAGGCAATATGGGTTCATTTATAACTACATATTTCCCTGCCGCAAATACCGTAAATCTCAAAAACGTTTTTTTTTCTTTTCAAATCAAAGTAAAAATATTGGTGTGAACTTAAATGGCGAGATTGTAATTCTTACGACTTCTTAAAGCTAGATGAAAGGTTGAGGGACGCCATGATGTTGCAAGAGTAGAGTTAAGCAATTTATAAAATAACCTTCGTACTATTTCATTAAATTCTTAAACAACTATAAATATTTTAATCTAGATCGATCGAGCATTGAGTAAGGACAAGTCGGACGAACAAAATAATAGTAAACGCCTGGGTCGTCTTTCTAGAAACAGCGTCTCGGCTGAGACGCTGTTTCTCGTACGCAAACCAGCGTACGAGCTGAACGGGACTCGAACCTCGACTCAAGACGCTCGTGCGTCCCAGCCTTTACAGTGCTTTTTTTCACCCAGTCTCAGCTGAGACACTGATTCCAGCAAGCCGGCCCCAGTGTCTTACCTGCGCATCTATTTATTTTAGAAGGCAGTACTAAGTTTTTTACATACAAAATAACGAAAAATAATTCACTGGAAACGAAAGTTTATAATATGGAAAAGTAAATATAAAAAAGTCGGTAGGCCTTTCCGAGGTTTTATACTTGCAGAGCAACTGAGCCGATTAATCGAATAGTTAACTAAAGGGCGGCGAATTATAATGAAGCTGTTTTATTTTTATATTCATTATTGACAAGCGTAAGAGAGAACTGAGAGCCTCTGAAACCCTTCACCTGAATCCAAACCCCCGCTTCTGTCTCTTTCAAAATCCTGTGGCCAGGCCCCTGCGTGGAATCCTTTGCCCAGCTCTTTGCCCAGCTCTTCGCCCAGCCCTCTGCCCTGTCCACTACCGAGCCTGCCGCCGAGTCTGCCTAGGCCCCCCTGGTTGCACAATTTTTTTTTTTAATCTTTTTATTCGATTTAAATAAATTATGAACTGTCAAACGTTATGAACAATTCATTTGCATGCTTTAAAGATTTCTAAAGTGTCCAAATATGGTAAAATTGCTGCATTTATTAGATTTTAGTTTCAAAAAGGAAGCAGTGCTTGAGGAAAAAGGGCAAGGGACTTGCTTGGTTCTCTGCACTGTTTTTGTGACACTGGTTAGAACACTGACTGAAAAATGGCATCCAATAATGTCGAAGACAATGGATGCAAAAAATAGCCAGTGTATTAGACTGGATGCCAATATTGGAATAGCCAATATTTAAGCCAATGTTGGAAGAGCCAGTGTGTAAGGCGCTGGATGCCAATGTTGGTTCAGCCAACGTTGAAACCTCTATGCCAATATTAGATAAAAAAAAGCGCAAACCACGTTGGTCCAACGTGGGCTAGCACGTTGGCAAACCAGTGGTCCAACATTGGCTCCAATGTTGGACTCCCATTGGATCGGGTGGCGTTTTCGAAAATGCCAACGTCAGACCAATATTGGAACCATTTTTGCCAACATTGGGCAACGGGGGTCCAACAATGGTGTGCTGCCTGGGGATGAGGACAACATAGCTCGACATGAATTGTCTAGACCGACCTCGTCGGTGCTCTACAACAGACCCTCACCACATAAAACGAGATGCTGTTTCTGCAATGGAACAAACCATAGTTCTGCAGGCTGTTCTTCCTCTCTTCCCCTGGACCAGAAGAAAAAGCGGCTGACAAAAGAGATGAGATGCTTCAGATGCACTCTCAGTGGCCATCGACCAAGAGACTGCAGGGGAAAGATCAGCTGTGCCACATGCGGTGGGAGACAGGCTAAGTCCATGTGTGACCCGACACGAATAAAAGCTAAAGAAGGTAAATCTGACCCACAAAACAGCATGACGGTTGGTACTACATCAGTCCACTGGGAAATCAGAGAGTTCGGAGTGGTACTTCTGAAAACCTTCCGGGCGTGGGCTGTCAGCGGTACCTCATGTAGTATGTTAGAGGTGTGATCGAAGAAGGCAGCCAACAGACGTTTGTCACCAAGGAACTGTCAAGACACCTTCAGCCTAAGTGCGTTGGTCACACAAAGATGGCGCTCAACACGTTTGCTTGTGCTTCAACTTAAGAGTGCAAGAAACGCCGTGTAGTGCAGCTTGACCTTAGAGGTCAATTCAATATGGACGGATACAAGATCGAAGCGATCTAGATCTCACTGATATGTCAAGAGATATCTATGTTAACGACAGATTCAGTCTTTGTAGCTGACATGGAGAAACATGGAGAGTTGATTGCCGATCGCCTCCATGTTTCCAGCGGTTGTCGCACAACCAGGCATTCTTGTCCAGCTCGCTTGCACCTTTGCATTCAATTGCATTATAATCAAGTATTTTGATTGGCTCAGACCAAATGTGGGCCTTTATGACTGGTGAAGTCACTCAGAGTAAGACCTGCAGCACCCTTGTTGCATTAAATACCAAGCTTGGTTGGACTTTCCAGGGACAGACATCCATCGTGAAGTCGCAAAAAAACCACTCGAGCTTGGTCGTCTGTGTCCTGCAGATTACCGGTACAGAACAAGTTGAAGGCACTCTCCCATCATTCTGGGAGTTAGAAAGCCTGGGAATCACAGATTCAGAAGACAAGAAGTCCGAAACAAGCCAAGTGATGCGCCATTTTGAGCGGAACATTCGCCGGTCTGGCACACAGTACGAAGTGGCATTACCGTGGAAGGACAATATAGGTGTCCTTAAGGACAACAAGCGAGTACCGATGACGAGACTTAGGAAACTAGTAGGTCGACTCTATAGAACTGACTCTCTAAGACTTCATGACGACGAAGCTGTCAGAGAGTATCTGATAGCGGGTCACGCTGAAGTGGTACCGAACGAGACAACTGGTGAAGAAGGCAGACTGTTTTAGATGCCACATCGCGAAGTCATCAGAGAAAATGCACTGACGACACGACTTCGAGTTGTTTTTGATGCATCCTCGCACGCAGCTGGGTGCAAGTCTCTGAACGAATGTTTAGAGAAAGGAGACAACCTCTATCAAGACCTTCTTGGAATTTTGCTGCGATTTCGGGTGAGCCGCTTCGCCATAACCTCCGACATCCAGAAGGCATTTCTTCAAATATCTGTAACAGAAAAGGACAGAGATACATTCCGTTTTTTTTTTTCTGGTTTCAAGACCTACCGTCTTCAACCTTTAAAGTTGAATAGGTACAAACATGGAGGATGACGAGGGTTCCTTTTGGTGCAACCTGTAGTCCATTTCTTCTGACGGCTACGATCCTTCAACACCTGAAAATCTGCCGACTGAAAAGGAGGAAGTGGCTCACGTACTTCGTAGCTCCTTCTACGTGGAAGACTTGGTTACTGGCACAGCGTCCGAGGAGGAAGCCATCCAAGTTGTACCATGACGCCAAATTTATTATGCAGAACGCAAAAATGACTCTCCGAAAGTGGGCGACGAATTCACAAGCGCTGAGAGATGTGCTACTTCGAGAAGAGCAAATCCAGAAAACACTACGCCTATCCTGAACAAAGAACAATGAAGGTTCTGGAATTGTCTGGGATCCAGAGTAGGATGTCTTGAGGTTTGCGTTGCCAATTTTACAAAAATTTCTAGAGTTGAATAATGGCACTTAACGATTTGTTCTACAAGCAGCATCTATAGGATTTTCGATCCTCTGGGAATCTTGTCGCCCTTCACAATCCGAGTGAAGACACTGTTTCAGAAGCTATGTGCGAGAGGAGTCACTTGGGACAGGGCTCTACCCGAGGATCTGAAGAACGAATGGCAAGAATGGTGTCGTGACCTTCCAAAACATGGATGCACTTGTCATCCCCAGATTCGTATTCCAAGCAGAACAGGGCGAGGACACCCAGATTCATATTTTCTGCGACGCAAGCCCAACTGCCCATGGAGCTACAGCGTACGTTACAACGAAGTCATCGCCACCTGAACGACCTACACTTTATTGGCAAAGCTCGGGTTCCTCCAATCAAGAAGCAGACTCTTCCTCGACTGGAACCTATGGGAGCCGTCATCGCGTCGAGACTGCACAAATATCTTGCAAGACCATCCTAGGACTATACGTTGTGGACCGGATTCTCTCATCACACTGGCATGGATCAAGAACGACCCCAGCAAGTGGAAGACTTTCGTGTCCAACCGAGTTACAGAGATACAAAGATCGATCCTTCTCATTGGAGGTACTGTCCGGGAGGTGACAATCCAGCGGATTTGCTTACCCGTGGCATCGCAGGTTCTCGACTGGTGTCGAGTGATTTGTGGTGGTCAGGACAAATTTGGCTGACTGAACACGAAAATGAATGGCCTGATCTGAGGTCGAGTAACCAAGAGGAGACTGCCTTGTTGAAAGAAGAGAAGAAAGCAGTCCATGTGATCTTGCAAACAACACCACCTGAACCGCTGTTGGATCTGACGAGGTACAGCGAACTTCATCGGGCTTTAAGAGTGACGGCGTGGTGTCTCCGAGTTCTGAGGAACTGTCAAATGGCAAACCGTCAAATGGACCACTGAGTGCCGAGGAAACCACTGGGGACAAACTATACTGGTCATAACAGTATTTACTTAGATGAAATAAAATGTCTCTTGAAGAAAGGAAATGTTCACAAAAAATCGTCTCTAGCATACATGAGTCCTTTTTTGGTTAAAGACAATATCATCCGGGTTGGATGCTGGCTTCAGATGCTGCCAGCATCGGACATTGTGAAACATCCAATCATATTGCCAAGTGAGCACTACTTCACAACCCTGGTGGTGCAGAACGCCCACTGCAAGGTTCTTCACGGAGGAGCACGGGACACGTTGGCGCAACTCCGAGAACAATTTTGGGTTGTAGGAGGAAGAAGATTGGTGAAGAAAGCGATATTCAGCTGCTGTTTATGCAAGAGGTTCCGCCTCACTACTGACACAGCCCCAGCGGCTCCACTTCCCCTTGACCGACTGAAGCAAGGCGCGCCCTTTGATGTTGTAGGCGTAGATTTGCAGGTCCTTTGTACGTCAGAGCAGAAAGCGGCATCGTGAAGTCCTACGTCGCACTTTTGACTTGTGCAGTATCTCGCGAAGTTTATCTTGAACTTGCCTCTGCGATGTCTACTGAAGCTTTTCTAATGGCTTTTCGTTTAACGGGCGAATCGGAATCAAGACGATTGCGGGCAACCACG
>JABSTQ010001729.1:0-21382 GCA_013358835.2 Ixodes persulcatus | reverse complement strand
TACGGCCCCTGATTATGCGTATCGGGCCATATCTGCCCAATTCCTTATATATTCATATCTGTATTTTCTAATATAAGTCCATATATGACATTTTGTAAGGGACGCCTCGCTCGATGGAGTCTTGACGACACGAGTTCAACATGACCGTGGTCTACAAGTCAGGCCGCAAGGAAAGCGATGCCGACTGCCTATTCAGAGCTCCCAGTCGAAACACGTTCCGGCAGCAGCGACGGCGATGACTATGAGTGTTTCGTGGGCGCAGTGAACACCAACACCATGGCCCGACTTCAACGAGACGATCCTGAGTAGCGCGCACTAATAGAGCACCTGGAAGGGCGCGAGAGTGCCATGCCCCGTGTTTTTTCACGAGCCCTGCCAACCTTCGCCATTCGACAAGGTGTACTCTACAAAGAGAACTTCGGGAACAACAACTCGCCGTGGCTGCTGGTAATCCTGACCGACCTTCGGGAGAAGATCTTTCAAGCCTGCCACGACGACCCGACGTCCGGACACCTTGGTTATAGCCGGACACTGGCCCGTATTCATGAAAAGTATTACTGGCCCAAGCTCCCCAAAACAGTCCACCTATACACACGATCATGCCATGAATACCAGCGACGCAAGAAACCTCCGCCGAGGCCGGCCGGACTTTTGCAGTCAGTTCCTCCGCCAACAGCACCCTCCCAGCAGGTCGGAATGGATCTACTTGGCCCTTTTCTGCCGTCGACGTCGGGAATTCGCTGGATCATCGTCGCCACATCTCACGCGGTACGCCGAAACGAAAGCCCTTCCTTCCGGAACTGCTTTGGAAGTTGCCAAGTTTTTTATTGAATCCATCGTCCTCCGGCATGGCGCTCCCGAAGTCCTGATCTCAGACCGTGGATCCTGGTTCATGGCCCAGCTGATCCAAGAAGTCCTTCTTCTCAGCCACACCAGCCATCGTCGCACCACGGCGTACCACCCACAGAACAACGGGCTGACGGAAAGCTGACGTCGACATTATTTCCATGTACGTCGACGTGGAGCACAAGACAAGGGACGAGGTGTTGCCGTACGTCACCTTTGACTACAACACGGCAATGCAAGAGACCACCGGGGTTAAGCCCTTTCAACTGGTTCATAGAGACGCAAAGTGACGACAATGCTGGACGCGATGTTCCCCCACGAACCGGTTGTCGACGGAGGCAACGACGCCCAAGTGGTTGCCTAACGGGCAGAAGAAGTCCGTCAGCTCGCCAGACTCCGGATTCAAGCCCAACAACGCATCGACACTGGCCGCTACAACCTTCGTCGTCGGGACGTCCACTTCCAGCCAGGAGATATGGTGTGGGTGTGGACAACGATCCGCTGCCGTGGTCTCAGCGAGAAACTCCTGAAGCGCTACTTTGGGCCCTACAGAGTGCTTCGTCGGCTCGGGGATCAGAACCGCGAGGTGATGCCCGACGGAACACGGACTTTATCACGCCGCCATCCACGACAGGAAGTCGTCCACGTCGTGCGCTTCAAGCCGTACTACGATCGATAGGACTGTGAACTGTGTTTTGTAATACACTCGATAGGATTGTGTTGCACAAGTCCACGTAGTTTGCCATTATTTTCGTTTGTTTTGCTGTTTTTGTTTCCCGTCACGTCGCATCGAGGCGATGCGCCTTTAAAGGGGGAGTAATGCCACGCGCGCGTCGGCGAGCAAGCGCGTGCGTGGGCGAGTGGTTACCGCGGTTGACTGTCGCGCGGAAGGTGTATAGGTTCGATTCCTGTCAGCGAACTGTCCTATTATTTATTCTTTCAGCTTGACCTACTCGTATGTTCGAGAACATTCTCGTCTGATCAAGTTCCGGATGTTCCACGCGCCGAAAGTTCTACACCAAATGATCCAGAAACTACGAGTGTACATAAGGGACTCCGCAAGGCGAGCGGAGTCAGTCTCGCCCACGCATTCAATACCGCTGTTACGCCGACTTCGACGCTCGCGACGCTCTGCTATTATCCTCTATTTATTTTTTTTTGGTTTTGGGCACAAGTTCCCCATTAAACGTGTATTTCTTCTTGTTTATTTATTGTACTTTTGGTCACTACCCGTGACAATAATATGCGAAAGCGAATAAAACAAAAATGTCATACAAAGGCATCCGCGTTAGATAAAAAACATATACAATTCAACTCTAATCATAGAGTATATATCTAAGTTTTCTAGATGCTACCTGTTGAGTAGAGAATGTAACATATGGCGAAGGGATTGTAAAGCATGATTCGAGCGGAAATGAGGAACATACCATATCTGAGAGCAGCGCATACTGATCGAGATTTCCTTTTTATTCAAGAGCAAGGTGTGCAAAAGAAATTCAATGAATTCATTTGTTCCGAAAAGGAAAGCATACAAAAGACGACACCTGTGCATATTTGTAATGGGAATAATCCTAAACTTTTCGAACAGCGGTTAAGTGTGATATTGGTAATGTACATCAGCGATGATACGTAGAATTTTTCAAGTAGTAAAGCTATTTTTTTTTTAATTCGAACTTGTTTTGCCCCCCACGAGGTGAGATGAATTTATATGAGGCCGGAGAAGAGCATGATAAATCATGAGTTTAATGTTAACCGGCAGTATTGAGCGACATCTTCTAATTACGCCAATGTCTCTGCACAACCTGCTGACACAATTATCAATATGGCGATCCCACGACAGATGATCAGAGAAAAGTACACCCAGCGTTTTGTGGTGCTTAACTATATTGATTACTATACCACCTAAGGTAGGGATTTTGTAAAGGAGACGTGCTTATTCAATGACCGAATAATGAGAGCCTCGGTTTTGTTTACAATAATTCTAAGGCAATTTGCCTCAGACCATCGGCCGAATCGCGCTAGAATTTTGTTCCCCTTAATAATTACGCTTTCTGCGTCTTCCCCCAACACGAAAAGGCTGGTGTCTTCGGCATATATTACAAACTGCGCAATAGTAGGAAACTTGACCAAGTCGTTTATTGAAATGTTAAAGAGCAGAGGGCCCAGTGTGCTACCCTGAGGCACGCCGGAGGTCACGGCTTTGAGGGAAGAAGATCGCCCGTCGGTGCTGACACACTCCTGGCGATTGGAGAGATAGAATCAAGAGTGAGAGTGCTGGACACGCATTCCATAACACTTTAATTTATCAAGGAGTGTTTGATGATTGAAGCAGTCAAACGCCTTACTATAATCAATAAAAATACCTAGTGTAAAAGGTTGTCTTGAATGTTGTTTAGAGTTATTTTTTTCTGGAGTAAGATCGCTTACTTTGTCGACCTTTCCTTTCTAATACCAAATTGTGCGTCAGTTATTATTTCATGTCGATGAAGAAACCTTCCTACGCCAGTTTCGACAAGCGTTTCTAGTTCATTAGAAACAATTTTAGAAATATAGGAAGAAGCATTGTTAACTCACCGGGGAATTATCATGTGTTTACACGTCTTAACATTTAATTACATGTGCCAAGGGTTACACCAAATGGCTATGCAATTGAGATCATTTTGAAGAAGTAAGGTGTCAGAACTGTTGGCAAATCGAGGTATACGACACAATCATCTGCAAATAAAAAAATGAAAGCCGTTTACAACTCCCTGTAACGCCGAACTAGAGCGCAGCTCTTCAGGAGGAGGACGGAAGGGTACTGAGGGGAGTGTATACACCACTTGCCTCCTCATCCTCCCTTCTACTCCTCCTATTCTCATCCGTCCTCTTCCTCTCCTTCTCCTCTCATCCTTCAACGTCCTCCCCTTCCTCGTCCTCCTCTTCTCCCTCCTCCTTCTCATCCTTTCTCCTGCTCCCCTACTCCTCGTCGCTCAAGCCCTCCTCCTTGCCGCTCGACGCTCGTCCTCCTCCTTTTCCTCCACCATCCTCCTCCTCCTCCTCCTCCCTCCTGCCCCTTTTTCTTCCCCTCATTCTCCCCTTCCCCTTTCTCCCTCCCGACGCCGACGCGTTACGCGGGAGGCGTTACGGTTACGGCGACACCAACGCGTCACGCCGACGCGTTATAGAAGAAAAATAGAAAGTATTGTTAACTCGCCATGGAATTGTCAGGTGTTTACATGTCTTAACATTTAATTACATGTGCCAAATGTTACACGAATTTCATATGGAATCTAGATCATTTTGAAGAAGTAAGATGTCAGAACGTAGCCGGAAGTGGACAGCTAAGGGCTGCTCTCTAAAAATATAATAGTTGACATTCAATAGTAAATAGTTCATGCAAATGAGAAGAACAGAGAGCCAAGCACAGATCCCTGAGATGCTCCGGACGTTACTACGTTGCTGAAACTTCGGACGAGTCGGTATTTTTAAATTTTACAAGCTGTGTACGATTAGTGAGAAATGAGCGAATATACGAAAGGACATAATGTTGAATGTTAGGTTTGTCAAGCGTAAGAAGAGCAAGTTTATGAGAGACCGTGTCAAAAGCCTTTGAGAAGTCCATAAAACACTATTATTCCGCGAACAACGATCTAGAACATTATGAAGATCATATGTTTTCTTGCAATTTGTGCCTCGCATAAATATGATTTTCTAAAACTGTCTTGATTAATGTAGAAGAATAAACTATATACAAGAAAGTTAACCAGATTATATATAAATCATATGTTTCATTGATTTACAACAAAAACTTGTGAGTGAACGGATCTAAAGCTAGAAGGGGAGTGTTTGTGTCCACTCTCGCGTAGTGGAATTATCCTTCCAGTTTTCCAGTCGTCTGGAAGAATATACCCAGTGAAAACGATTGCTCAAACAGTGTAGACAAAACAATTGATGTATATTCTTTGCTATTCTATACAAACATTGTACTCATCTTGTCAACACCAGAATATCACGATTTTTTGCACCATAATGATTAAACCATCGTTATTTATCACTAGATCCATATATTCTGTAGCCTCAAGCTTTACATCCTCTCTTCTCTGTCAGTTGAACAATATTTGGTTCTTCTAAACTCACCTAAGATGTTTAAGTCATCTAAGTAATATTTATTGTATATCCCCATCTGTGACATAATAGTTAAATAATCATGTAACAACTTCCCCTTTGCAATGCTTACGCCTTGAAGCTAAACTGAAAAATATTAAATAAATCACACGGTCATTTAACTTATTTAACCCAAAATATTCTCGATGGTTGTACTATTACTAAACTCTGCGAGCTAAAACGCGTAAACTATCTGGGTTAAACAGAAAAGAGTGCATATGCTTATTCAATGTAATTCTACTTATAAATAATTCAGCTCGGTTTCAACGTTATCTGCATTACAAAGAAGGAGTTATAGTTTTAGTTAAATGATCGCAACATAGTTTTTGATTTACAGGGCTGTAAGTAGGTCCCGATGACCGAAAATCAAGCTCCATAGTTTCCGCTTAAAAAGTAACTTAATTTTACTTCCCGGGGTATACTAGTCGAGCTAGATTTCTTCAGAGTAAGCAAGGGTGACTTGTTCATGAACCAGCTTAGAGGGCGGTCAAAAGCTGTCGCGGTCAAGATATCAAACAGCATGCAACAACTGCGTTTTTGAGACGTCTAGTGTTTTGTCCCCTTTTTCGTCCGTCGTCTCCCGTTTTCCAAAAATGTGTAACATCAACGAGCTCGCTTGCCAACTAACTCTATATTCAATACAATATACAACTTTTCGGGGTACTGCTGGGAACTATGTTCCACCTGGAGGTGTCTTCATTTGACCAACTTCGGCTACTTGTTTTCTGAATTAGATAGTTGGCAATTTAGTTCAAGTACATTTGTCTTAATAAGGCACTGAAACAATATGTCTTCGAACGTTTATTCGCGTATTGCGACATGGAGGTGCTTTATCCACGATATTGTTTTAGTAACAATAGCCGTCTCCCCAAAGGCTGTTACTGCACCAATTGCACGATCCTTTTTTGCATTCGGAGTGTTCCTTGCATTGCTGTAACAAAAGACATATGTGTGTTTTCTTCACGTAAAAAAAGAAAAAGTGGAGAATATTTTTTTTTTTAAAGATATGCTACAATGTTATTTTTTATACCAAATTAATTAAATAGGGATTGCACGCATGACGAAGGCACGACGTTAGAATTCCTATGAACGCAGAAAACACTCTGACTCCTAACTAGTATGTTAGCTATTTGTACTAAATTGTACAAAACATACTAAATCACGCCTTGAGCGTTCATTTATCACGGATTTAAGCAAAGTTTTATCAAAACTTCTGTAATTAAATTATTTAAGCGTTGTAGGTAGCACTTGTAAACAATGCATATTTACCAGCTCTTTACTTTGTTTATTTCCGTTGCTCACTATTTCAAAGACCGAGAACCGAACTTAAGTCTTCACGCAACACTCAATTAGAAAAAAAAGTAGTCATCTTTCGGCTTGCATTTGCTTTCATGAATCCTGCTTTAATCCTTCAGGACCTGGGTTCCCTCGTACACAGTTACGGGGTGAGACGATAAGTGTTCGTCTTGCCTGCTTGGTGAAGTGAGCGAAATCCAAGGAAGGGTAGAAACGCTGCCCTTCAGATACCTATGTAGAATTACTTTGCTTCTCCCTTATATTTCAAATCCAAGAGGTTTGAACGCTCTTTTTCACACTGTATGCCCAAGGAACGATTCTAATGGCGACACGATAACCCACGAAATTATTAATTTTTAAGCTCGTGGAGGACCTGTCAGTTCAGTGACTCAGTGAGACAGTCTTAAGCATTTTAGGTGGAATAAACTAAAATAATAAAACAATGACTACAAATTTCGTAAGTGCGACATACAAACTCATGAAATACCACATTTCGGAGCTACCGTCGAATTGAGGAGAGATCATAAACATTATTTATTGTCCATAATTTGCTGTCAAAACCTGACGTGTTACTTTTGTTCTACAAAACTGAATGTGATTAACTGCACTTTTAAGCGGAGATATAATTCATATTCCAGATAGGTCCCAGCAAAAAAAAGTTTGTCGCAAAAGAATTCTTTATGCCTTGGCAAAATCACTAGACATTTTGATGGAGGTTCTACCTTGACGTATTTCGTCAATTGACTTTATTATCACGAAAAAAAAACGCATAACATCCGCATATATGAAGGACGTGATATAAGGAGCTAGCACTTTAGAGAAGAAGCTTTCTAGTTAAAAGCATCAAGGTAAAATGAGTAATACATTTTTTTTTATTATTGGTTTCCCCTGCTTGTAGTGTTTTTTTGAAAACCTAATAGTAATAATGTTTGCAATTTTATAAATATATTGTTTACTTACTATTCTCTGACACTTTTCTCTCCCGAACTTCACCTCATGGGGCTGCCCGGGCTCGGAGAGGACAGTGCAGAAGCTGAGAGAGTAAGATTATCAAATGTTCTCAGAACTCTTATGAAGGAAAAATGAGTTTCACGGTTTTTGTTGCAGGCGTACGTTACTAATACGTCCTGGGAAAGAGATATCTTAAATAAAATACTAAGATATAGGAAGTGCAAAAAATAATTTCTAGAAACCTCAGGTTTGAGGAAACTAAGTAAAATTTTGCAAAAGAATACCAAGTTCTAGTGAATGAAATTTGAAATGTGGAATCTTTTGCTAGGGTAACATGGCAAGTTTGCAACGCAGTATTTACCGCTCAGAAGCAGCTGTGGTATGTTGCCTGCTAAAGTAGGTGAAGGTTATTATTATAATTATTATTATTACAATTGTTTCTTTATTATTATTATTACTAATATTATTACTGTTATTGTTGTTGTTGTTGTGCGAGTAACACTTTCCCGAATGTTAATCACAAATGATATAACGTTGTTTTGAATTACGTTGTTTAAGAGCTGCCCAGAGGTTTGGCAAACTAAAATTGACCGTATTTTAAAGAGCAACTCTGCTCAATTTCAAACATTTCAGGCTTACATGTGATTCCATTTCCCAAAGCACTACAAAACAGCCCTACGTCTTCAGATTCGCAAAATGTGGAATATTATTTCTCTAATCTTAGTTTAAGCATCATCCGTCACCGAAACCGAAACTTCGGTTGGAACAGGCAACATTAATCTCGTGTCGTCAGAGTCATGTCGACGTCACGTCAAACGACGTGGTCCGAAAGTTCACGTGATCCTCTATGCGACGGCGGGCGAATTTTAGGGCAAAGCGCAAGTGTCGTCTGCTCCGCAATTTTCGCCAATCTAGTTTGCTACAACATCCAACGACGTCTGCACCACTGCGGTCCCAGCTTGCGCTTCGAGGAATCTCGACAAAGGTGCCCGTAATTTGACGCAGGTTTATTGCCGCGAAGGCGCCGTGCAACAAAGATCTCGGTTACACCTCGCAAGATCCCCAGGTGGTCCAAACTATTAATCAGGCCTGCAATTGGGGCGGCCAGACGCCCTTAGTAGGTCTGGCACATAAAGCTCCAACTTTAAATTTATTTTGATCAAAAAAGCTGAGTTTTCACGCCGGGTTTACAGGCGGAAGACATATATGTTCGTACACGAGGAAACGTCCGCGCGTAGTGCGACCGACGCGGTGGGTGTTTGACGGTGCATGTGTCTCCTCCTTTAGTAGCCTGAATTATGTACCTTTATGAAGCTGTACGGCAGACTACACGTTTATTGTGAATAGCATAATAGTCAGCGAAAATAATGAATGCCGTGATAAGTATGCTCCAGTGCACATTCATTTGGTTCCGCAGCGGACCTGATTTTTTCACGCGCGTTTCGCTCTTTTGCTGGTAACAGCAAATTAGTTAGTGTCATGAGCAGGAGCAATCGGAACAGATTATTCTTATGCGATTTGGCGACAACGGCATCTCGGAGTTCCACCGGCACGGGACGTTTCTCCAAACATTAAGAGGCACACTGTCGTGTGGAAACTTGTTAAATACAAATCCCTGGCTGGTCAACTCATAGTTGGAGCAGGCAGCTACACAACATCGTGAACATTTGGATCTTTCGCGAGGCATCGCAGCAGAGGAATCGGAGATGCGGCCCGCGTCTGTACCATGAACAATATATCGTTCTCAAACTACAACAGCGGCGAGATGAAGCATAATGCTCCCAGCTTCCAGCTCTCGTCTCCGTAAGTCGTGCTGGGCAGCGCAAACTAGCGCATTCGGGTTACGGTGAACACGCAGGCACCGTTGAGCCAACACCGGTAGGAGAAACGCGTGACGCCGTCGTTCAATTTCAATCTAACAAGTAAAAGCAAACAAAACGTGAGAATGAGGTAGACATGCCTCTGACGTAGTGGCTCGATGTTGGCTGCTCCAAATCCGTGGTATTGGATGCGCTGTTGATTGCGCCTCACGTCGCACGCTAGAGTTAGCAGATTTCGGCGACTTATCTCATTCGAACGTTTGCTGGCCAGTTTATTACATATAGACGGAATTAGACTGTTATATTCGACATCTGGTCTTCCTATGTGATACTGAAGAGTGCTTCATAGTTTTCTATATATCAAAAATTAAGCGAAGTTGCTCTTTAAAGGAGCTCTCAAAGAGCGCCGGATATCAGCTTGAATTTGTATCTGAGGTTAATACCTTTGAAGCTCTACGGGTGCCACACTTTTCATTACTTTTGTGCGGAGTATAGTGCTTCGCCACAAATGCATTAGTGAATTTAAGCACTCCTGTGCAGCTCAGTGGAATCTATGCTGCACGTCACGGTTTTTGACCCCCCCCCCCCCCCATGCGTTCCTTGTAAGGACGAGAGAGCTCGGTCGTATTATGTACCCTTTTATCTTTAACAAAAATCCGGAGTGTGTTTGCAACGTTAGGTTCAGGGGTGAAAGTACTGAAATGGCGCTGACACTTTTTTTAATATTTTAATGAAGATATTGACATAAAGATGCACATTAAAAAAGCAGGTCGACAACATTATTAACAATGTGCTGAAACACGAAAAACGCACGAAGTCGCAAGTTCGCTGCTCACTGTGTGATTTTCGCGGACACTTTTCTTTTTGTTAACTTCAGAGTCTGGAAATGCCTTCGGTAGTAACGCATAAAGCTTACAAGAGAAGTGATTTGTAAGGAGTTGTTTTTCTTGTGGAAATAAGGTAACCGATAAATATTTATGAACCTGTGTAGAGATATCCTTATTGGAACAGATGCGCTTTGCACAATTCGTCGTCGCCAGCCGCCTACAGTAAGCGAATAGCCATCAGGAATCTGCAACTCGCACTCACGTAATTTTCATGCAGACGATTCCCTTTCAGCATCATATTTTCTGATCCTATGCACTCTCAATATGCCTGTGCCAGATGTTTTTAGCGGAGTAGCCCAAACTTTGTGTTCAGATAATCCAGGTAAATAATTGAATTGTATATTGTAAGAAATTTGTTATATCGCTTGAATTACTGCAGACATCGGATTAAGTTCGATGTTGTTTTGTTTCAATTTACAAATTAAGATATCAAGCACACATTTAAACGAAAAACGATTAAGAAAGTCTCAGAATTTTTCTTGCAATATTAATTAAACTTTGACTGATGTCGTTGCCGTTATTTCTTGTATCAGTGAGTAGTTCGGTCGATAACTATCTCCATACCTCCCCGTATAACCAAACATCTTTTTTATACAGTTATGAAGGCAAAGCAGGCGCTTCCAGAAAACACACATTGTCGCTCCTTTCGCTCAATAATTTATTGTCATCTTCTTAAATGCGCAATTATTAATATATATTGCGATGGGAAATATATATCTCATTTTCACTACTCCGACGAAATCAATAATGTCTAACTATTATAGACAAAGTTAATACCTTCCTTAAAGTTGGCAACGTAAATGTTTTAGTATTTTCTGCATAAACTGCAAAGTCGTCGGCAACAAGTCCTTTGAACATCAAAGGAAGTTAGACAAGCCGTTGACGGAAATGAGACCAAAAATAAAAGGCCTATACAAGGAGCCTAGAGTTACGCCTGATAGGAGCAAAATGAAGGGAGGCGTATTCTCCCTTTTCCGAAACATTCTAAAACAAACAAGTGAATAGGCGGGCTACCAAAATCTATCACTCAATTAGATATGCGTTGGGCACATTGTGTTATAAAGTGTCTTTACAAAATATACTATAAACCCCTTTACTCATTGTGTGATGTTTATGTAGTTCAAGTTCATTTCCGTTTTTCTGCGTTCAAAACTGCGCAAGTGCAGTTAAAAAACGAAGTCTCAGATGGTGGCTGAAATGCGCGCTCCGTCTACAGACTCTTTGCCGCACAACGCAACTCCAGTTTCTATTTTACTTCATATAACACCGGGCTAAGTGGGTAAGGACGTACTTTTTCACATGGCTTATTGATCTAATACGACTGGTAATATTAAACGCTAGATTTTCTGATTGTTCTAAACGAAAACTGCGCTTAAGGGCTACGACGGAAGGCACGAACGCCGTCACGATAACCAGGATGATTTTAACCCGAGACTGCGGCAGAAGGATGAAAGTATTTTACAGTTGAAGAGAAAGTAACATGGAGCGACAGCGTCTCTACTACACACGCTGTCTGTCCCTTTTACTTTCTCTTCAACTGTAAAACTATTTCCTCCTTCTGGGCCAGTCCCTGTTTAAATCGTCACGGTTAAGTTCCACCAGCTCGCCTAATGACTGACCGTGGTGTTGTTAGCCGTTACAATATGTGCATGAAGAAGCTGCTTAATGTGAGTTTTTCTTAGGCAAGTGGCATATCGCCATTTGTTTTGCGGATACTTTATATTTTTTACAGCAACAGCGGGTAGTGAAAACCTATCAGAATAATATCAGCATTGTCCTTCGCGAAGCTTCACGGTGACGTCATCAATCATGTGATTTCTCCCAGCCACAGCCAACACCGCTGAGGTTATAAGAAAAAAAGAAAAAAACAGCTTTACCATATCCTGCCGGATTAGAATCCTCGAAAAGTGAATGACAGTAATCGCACCCTCTAGAGTAAACTGTCGTGCCAACTGACCAGTTCACAAGCCAAGTGTGAGGGATTAACGAGTAACAGATTCTACTAGGGTGCCTACATGTTTCGGCCGCTCGGCTGTTTAGGGTGGCGACAACGTTTGTGATACCTGTTGCCGACAAACCGGTATTGCCTACCTTGTCACCATGGCAACCTGCGCTGTTTTTGTCGACCATTGTGTCACACTCGCCGGTCGTGCGCTCGGACTACGCCGCTAATCCTCGTTAGGGCTAGGGAGCGCTCACCGCTCTCGTTCCGACGGCGAGGTTTCGGCGTTCAATGCCGGTCTGTTGCGTTCCGTTTTGTCGCGGGAACTAGCGTTTCAATAAAAGGAACGCACACTTCCTGCTCCCAACTTCAAAATAAGAAAAAAAAACGAATAAAGAGAGCGACAGCCACGACGACCGCCATCCCGCTATGCCTCAGACTCCTCTTATGAACGGAAACGGAAGCGGCCTCACAGTGTAGCCGGTGTGTCGAGACTACAGAAACTCAATGTTGGTTTCGTATAGCGAAATAAGAAGTGGAAAGAAATGGCGCTGGGAGAGGATATGGGAAAGGGTAACAAGAAGTTGGCGCCACCCTAAAGCGGAGCGGAAACATGCAGGCACCCTAGATTCTACTTTTGTTTTTCAATATCGCTTCGGAGTCTCGTGTGCCTCGAGCGTGCACGGGGAGGCAGACGACGGCAAAAGGCAGCGAGCACGTGCAGGAAGCAGAACGCTTGAAAGAGACGCCCTGGGATTCTCAGTTTGTGAGTGACTCATCGCGGAGAAACTGATGGGGAGGAGGAAATGATGGTGCGAGGGGGCGGCAGAACACCAACCATTGGTTGGTATGATTAGCGGGTAGACTCAAGAGCTAGCTGCCGTTTTTTCTACTCACTGTTTCAAAGCAAACGCCCAGCGCCGGAAACCCGCGTTTGGCGCTTTGACGACTTCGAACAGCCGTTATAGCGACGAAGGCTACTAGCTTAGCGTCTACCCAATAATCATTCTAACCAGAGCTCGGTGCACTCATGTCTCCGCGCGCTCTCATCTCCTCCTCTTCCTCAGTTTCTACCTATACGAGATCCGTTGACTCTAGTCGACACCCAGTTGTGCCGGCGCATGCGCACAAACATCTGTTCAGACGAGCTTGCACGCGGTATGGCTAAATCACGAAAATTTTTAGCGGCTTTGACGAACTCAAATTTCACTTAAGGCTCGCTGACAGAATGCCATCATTGCCGTCACTTCGTAGAGAGCCTACATTTTAGAGTTTCCAGCTGCTCGATCGGGGAAACGAGGCCGCGGTTACAATATGAACCCCGAAGAGGTGTCAAAAGTGTAAACGTCTGCGAGCGTCTCATCCTTTCCGAGTGGTTTCCTTCTCATCAAACGTCACCTGAGCACAGTGTTGTACGAAACTGAAACGCGTACCTCTTAGAAAGAACGAAGGAACGCCGCCATTCCCTTTTGCATCGGTGGAAGTGGAACGGCAACTCGTTACGTTTTCACGGGATGGGCAAAAGGAACCGCGATCCTTTTTCTTCGTCATTTGATAATTTTTTTTATGTTATCTATAAGGAATAAACTTTAACAAAATTAAAAGGAACTTATCTTCGAAGTTCAGGATCTCGTTAAAGTTTCGTTAATTATTTTAGCGTTTATTCTCTGGGGTCCTCGGAAAGTAACAGTCGGGTGCAGGTGAGCTGGTGGACATATATTTATTTTCAGTGCGCAAATAATGCGGTACAAAAATCAAAACTTTGAGTCGAAGGAAAGGACACAAAAAAAAGGATGCCTCAAACTCAGCTACTTCTATCTTCGCTTCCAAGTATCCTTATATACCCAGAAACCTAAGGCACACTACAACAGTCATACAACTTCCACAGAGAGACCTAAAGTTACAAAAAGAGCAGGTTACCAGATATCAAGCGTTACCTTGTAGCTCGAACATTGGTCACTTAAACGATGCAAGCAATTAACCTTTATTATCTCCTCCCTTCTCAACCACCTTCAAACTCAACAACGAATCCCAGCTTAACAAATTGGGACGGGTAGTTTTTTAAGACTAACCTTCCAAAAGCCCTACCCTCATCGCCACTTATACGTCTTCCGGACAGCTACATCGAGAAGCAACAGTTCAAACAAGCTGCTTTGTTAGATTGAACCGTGTGATGTTTCTGCAAAACGCTTGAGTAATATGGTGTAACCCTTTAATACAGAATAATAAAATTAACCCCGCTCCTCGTTCCCGGCTCACACTACATTTGGCGCGCTCAAATCGGCCACCACAGACATGTATATGGTGAAACGTTGAGATTTCTTAATGTGAATATCTCAACAAATAGAACTTAGCTTCCGGTTGTTTTTTTCTCCTGGTGTCTTTCCTTCACGGCATTCAAATTCGCATGTTGCCACTTGATGGAGTATATGTAGTATATAGGTGACTGAAATAACCAGGCTCGATATAAAATGGGCCGTAAAAATTTGCGCTCGCACGTAGCAATCTAAACTTTTCGTCACTAGTGTATTTGAGAGGTCGGTTTTATCATGTAAAATTACAAATCAATATTTTACGCCATGTACATTTAGTTCAGTACGCGGTTGCATAACGACGGCGTTCTTGGCGCCGACAAAATTCGCCTTCATACGCTGCTTCAGACGCCATCTATCAATACGGATGCCAAACGCACCCCGCAAACTTGACCTGGCCGTCTGCGTCGCCGCCCGCCGTTGAGCCTTGCAAGTTTCTTGGCCCTCTATTTTACAGAAAGAGAGCTACGCTTTGCGATTTTACAAGAAAATGCCGACCTGTGAAATTCACCTTTCACGATCAGTTTCGATTTCTAGAGCTGTCGTCGATGTTTACGGTCCACTCTTTATCGAGCCTGGTGGGTTGATAAAGAATAAAATAATATATATATATATATATATATATATATATATATATATATATATATATATATATATATACTAATGGAGCGGAAGAACGTCATTCATGCTTTCCCATTCACAACTCATAAGAAGTGCTTAGGTGTCCTCAGATTTCTCGCTCTCCCTCTCTTCCTATATATAATAACTTTTATCCGAAAACATACGGTAATTAGCGAAATACAAAACAAACGTATATGTAACGACACGTTCCATTTTTTTAACTATCACTTGAACAAGTTATTTTCTCATATATGGAACATGTAACTGGAACGCGTTCCAAAAATCAGAAGGCACGAGCTTTAGTTCCTCTTTTTGAGGAACGTGTACAACACTGTTTAGTATGTATGATTTTCTGTACAAATCCTCTCCGCTTAGTTTTTTCACACCAAAAAAAGAACGTAAAGCTTATAGACTACACAATAACTGTGATTCGAACATTCTAAAACCCGATTAGATATAACGACCTCCTCAAAATAGCGTAAGCAAAATTGTCCACTGAGGTATATTGAGGTGTCCGAGGAGGCCAAATTGTTTGTAAATAAAATCAGAGGATATTAGGCTAAATGTAGTTATAGTGTCTTTCAATCCCTTTAGACGGAGTGTGATTTCGTGAAATCGACATCATTTCACAGGTTTCCTTAAATGCTGGTGGTTTAATCTCATTCCTAAATACGACCACGGGAAAGAGCTGAGCACGTTGGTAAAACGTGCTCAACTTCTAATAAAAGCATCCCTAAACATTTCAGTACGGGACGCCTGAGGGGGGGGGGGGGGGGGAGTCTTCTCTCCTGGTGCCCTTATCTCGACGTTTGGCGAAAAATTCGACGGGAAATCTGAAGGCCGTGAATAGCCGGCGCCGCGCTTGACCTTGGCGATAGGCAATCACAGCAGTCTCCGGATTTCTCGCCGACGTTTTCACTTAGTGTCCAGATAAGGGCCCATGGTCCCTATAGGCGTATTCCTCATACTCCCGTATGCAGGAAGAACAGCCAACGTTTAAAATTATTCAAGGCCACGTGGCATTCGGCTGGGGATCTCGATGAAGGGATCAATTCGGAGTTTTCGAATGTTTAAAGTATTAATTTAAAACGCGACACTATTGTTGCTGAATAAATTTCTCTGGCAATATTAACAGCAATAGAAAATGCCATTTTCCCTTACTCCTGGATACTCGCACACAAAATGCCTAGTTAATGTTGATATTCTTATAACACATTTATGCGACCTAGTCGATATATACTTTGTGTTCTACGAGATGCATACGAGGTATTACTTCGAGCTAATGGTGCACATTCAGTATCAAAATAGAGGTTTGCGTGCAGGCGAGCTGCCAATAATTATACATTTTTCTTAATTTTTTTCATACGGCTGTCTCAGGTGTTGCACTATAATTAAATATTCTGTATCTTCCAGACAACTTACCACAAGAAGCAGTTATCTGGTAAACCATTTCCTTCGGTTTACATTCACATCTTCCTATGTGCTATTACTTTGGATAGTAAGTCTTACCTTTCCAGAACGAGAAGAGTAACGATGAAAACGGTTACGGCACGCATTTTTGGAGGTCTATTTGTAAGTATCTTCGCAGATGTGCTTAAAGACGGAAGTGCTTCGACAGACCGGTCCCTACCTCTTTTTATAGTCTATCGAAAACTGCAGGACGTATCAAGTATGACATCATCTCTAGAATAAACATCCTTTTTTATAAAAATCTCTTAATGCTTTTTCTCGCAGGTACGGTGACCGGTGTCTAAAGGTCAGCGAATGTCGCTGGGGTTCAGCGCCTTTGTCTTTGTGCGACTGCCGATAGTCCGGTGGAAAAGGCAAACGAACTCTTATTGAAGCTTAGCAGCTGCAAATAATTCATAGCAGACAGCTTTTGGAATTTGCCCTGTGAACAGTTGACTGAAAAAAGAAAACGTGATTTAACAATGGCTGAGCGAATAAAAATTAGGATATTAAAATCACATTTGTATACACTTTACATTAATCATTTATTACTAGCACAATTTTTTCTACATCGTAGGGCTAGGTACCAGTACCCATCTTCTTTCTAGCTTATAAATATACTGCAGAGTTAATTAATACATGCGTTTGCAGAAGTCCGAGTTTGTTTGGACGACGGTCTAATGCCTGCATATTTTTATAAGGTGATAATATGTTATTAGAAAAGTAACAACTTGTCTATTTCTCAGCTGTATAAATAACGACAATGCTAAAATATCTAAAAATGTAGTTTTTTTTTAATTCTCACGAAAAGAAGCTAAATACATATCTGTATCTCTCATTCTTAACTTTTTACAACAATGGGCGATAACATTCTGTCAATCATCACAACCTAACGATGGTACCAATATCTTGGTTAGGGAGTCTGAGTATATTTAGTCTGGACCTGTGCCTCAGAACAACTTACGACATATTTTTTCTTTTTAAGCATATCCTGGTAATACAAATTTGATTTGAGAATAAACAAAAATGCACCACGGCTATTCAAATCGCTGTCATTAGGAGAAAGCAGAAAATATTAATAACTTATTGCAAAATTAAATTCGCAGCATTATATAATTTATGTATTATTTATTTATCTTTTTATATATTTATTTAGAAAAACTTCGAGGCCCAGGGGCATTACAGAGGAGGTGCAAATACAATATAGGTTAGAAAAACATCCAACGATCTAGGCAACTTGGTTATAAAAGTTTGTCCGGCATAATCTCAGCAAAATTAGTAGTTAGTGCTTTCCTAAATAACACAAAAGATGGAATAGTCACTAAGGCTGCGGCAAGGTGGTTCCACACAAGATGACATTCTGGGGATGATGTAGCTGATGTAAGCTAAAGTTTTACAATGAGGTATGCCAACTTAGCGAGTGTTATCGATGCGGAGAGAAATGAAAGAGGTGCTAATGTATAGTTTGCCCTTCTAAAAAGCGTTGGAATGATACATTCTTTGAAGGAGGCGTACAAGACATATGTCACGGCCCTAGAATTTAACAGGCAGGACAGTGTGCTTTACAAACATGAAACTCTTGACATGCGGCGATATTGACAGACTATGAAATGAGCAGTGCAATTTTGCAGTGCGTCAATATTTGTTACAAGTGTTGAGTTTTGTTGTGTGCTCAGTGTTATACGTATCGAGTGTTACAAGAGTTGCGGCATATTCCAGCTTTGGAGGTATTAAATTATTGTACAAAAAACGTTTTAGTTCTAAAGGCGTAAAAATGATTCTTTTTAAAATATCGAAGCATCGAATTAGCGTTACTGAATATATGACCAGAATGAGTTTTCTACGACGGGCTAGAAGTGATGTGAACACCAAGATACTTGAATGAGGTTACAAATGTGAGCCACGATTTACAATATGAGAATGGCGGGACACCTTTATAATTCTAGAATTGTTAGTATTCAGTCATTTACTTTAACTTACGCCATTACAAAAGAGCGCAAAATTCAGCCTGAATAAACTGAGCGTAGGATTTGTTTTCAAGATATATTATACAGCCACCTGCAATTGTGTATGTTCTGCGCTTCTTAAAATGCTCTGCCATTTAAATTATATGTTACGCCATTCAAACGAAAAGACATGTCTGACATTGTACGAGACTAAACATTGTTATATATATATATATATATATATTTATTGCTCATTTAATAATTTTGTATACAATGCATTTTTGCTGGTGTGTGCATAGGGGGCTGCGACGAGGGCGTCAAAATGCATAAAGGCAGGTTTTTTTGCTCCGTTTCTGACTTATCTGACTAGGGAAATTAAGATAAATGTTTCGATGTATCTTACGTTCGATGAGCTATCGCGAAAGCACATTACATTCAGAATAAAAGCTTCAAAATGTGGGGCACCCCTCACAGATAGGGATTGGCTGCTGGTGACTACTTTTTTCTATAATATTAACCCAACCCAAATGGATGCTGCAAGATATCTTTAAGATTGAGTACTTTTCATATGTCCTAGAACAATTAGAAACCTGGAGCTGCCTCAAAATCATTACAGCAAGAACAGTATTTTCATTTACATTAGTTCCACGTCCTTCATACTTATTTCGGTACCGCAAAACACTCAGCGCTTTTTCTCTATTGAAGCCTTGCGAAACAACTAATGGCTGCGCCACCTGCATAAGCAATATTTCAAGAGTCGGCGTACATAACGCAATAAATCCAGTGTTTTTATCTGTAAGAATTTTAGGTACCTAAGGAAGCACGACAGAAAAAGGTCGAGCCTGGCCAAGGTACGCGACTTTCAGGGCCAAACTTGGTCATAGTTTTGTTTTGCCTCCATAGCGCTTGTTATTGCATCAGTACATTGCCTAACTCTATTCCTAGTTAGGCGATTCTTAGCCATAACGAAGTTTGCTTTATCTCTGGTGCGCCACTCGACTGACAAAGCAAGTGGCATACTCGAGCAATAACTGCCAAATGAAAGCCCATGCTGGGGTTTTGAAGGAGCGCTAACGTTTGGCTCTTTAATGGTTAGACAGTGGAGTGACAAATATGCTCAAAAAGTGCCAAGAACACCCAGACGCATGCCGAAATTCGGAATTTCTCTGGTGTGCCACAAGAGCGCTCTTTCACGCGCTCCGGAACAAACTAAATTGAAATAATCGTTTGAAATGAGATGGTCTATTGTCATCACCTCCGTTCCCAAGCTGCACGATGATACTTGGCCAAAGACTTGTCAGTGCAGAGCGATATTCGGTTTTGCACCATGACCGGATATTCGGCACGTTTTTTTCTGTAACGTCGTTTTACACCGGGCCAGTATTGGTGCAATATTTAGCAAAAAATCTGTGGATCAAAGTCTCGCTCGGGTATCGCCGCAATATTGTGAGGGTACAGTACGAATCAGCCCAGGTATCGGCCGGGCATCGGAAATGCGTCTGTTCTGTATTGGCTTGACGACAAATTTAAAACTGCGATGCGTCTCTCCAAAACGGAAGCAAAATATTAAATGGAATTACTACTTTTTTCGTGCAAAGCAAAACTCATAATTCAAAAATAGAATAACCCTGGAGATTGAGGGAAGCAGGACTACTATCAGAATAATGTTTGCACTGTACACAATATTAAGTCAGCGATATCATGCAATTCGGTATAAATTTAAAACCTACCCGCACTCTACAGGGCAACGGAAACACAGAGTTGAGAAAGTAGAAGATCCACACAGGGAAGATCTTTAAAGCATAGAATGCACTTTAATGCCACCCCTATCTAGAAATGTCCGCCTGTTCCCCCGCGCATTACCCGCTAAATTTAGCGGGAAAATTAATATTACGACACCTATACACAAATTCAGTTTCTCAGTCACATATAGCAGTAAACATTTAATTCACGTGACCTGACGTCAAGGGGACATTCAGACCAATTCTTTTTCCCCGCTAAATTTAGAAAAAAAATTACGCCACGTGACCTTGGCACCAATTCTCTTTTCCCGCTATATTTGGCGTAAAAATAGCGTAACGTGATATCACCTGACATCACGTGACCTATACACTTTGGGGAAAGTTTCGGTAGGTGACCTAAAAGAACCCAGGAAGCACGCCAGAGGAATGCTCAACTTGGGCAAAGGTCTGGCAATCATAAGGGCCCAACTTTGGCGCAGTTAGGTTTTTGCACCATGGCAATCATCAGTGCCAAAGTACGGTGCCTGACTATAGCCTTAGTTGGGCGATCCTAGGGCATGCCAAAGTTTGGCTTTTCTCTGCTCCGCCACAGTTGTGCCAAATTAAGTGCCAGACTTGAGCCATAACTGCCAAAGCAATGCCTAATTTGGGTATTTCGGACATGCCAAGTTTGGCTTTTCTGTGTTCCGCCACAGTTCTGCCAAAGTAAGTGCCAGACTTGAGCCCTAACTGCCAAAGCAACGCCTAATTCTGGCATTTCGGCCACGCCGAGTTTGGCTTTTCTCTGGTAAGCGAATAAGCAGATAAGCAGAAACGTACTTCCGCGGTACATATGGGCTGAAATACTCAATCCCCGTCTTTCTCCGTCTGGGGTTCCCAAATGCTCAATTATCTCTCAATTTGAAAAATTTCCAAAATACACAACGTTGAAAAATAGTCCAAAATGCACAACCTTAACATAGCACCCCACTACTAGTTTGGCCCGTAACACTCCAAACAATTGGGAGCAAGACCAAAGAAGCATAAATCATTTGTTCAGTTCGTATTGAACGTGATAGAAGGACACGGGTTTTCAAGCACCAAGGTTTTTCGCTAATACTGTGACTCGAGTACCAAATTTCTCTGTCATGGACGAGGTCAGCACAAGACAGGCAATGGTGTTTGAAATTCGTGGGGGCTAAGGTGATGATTTATTTTAAATAGGCAAGCATTAAATTAGCATTAGCGAAATAAAACGGTGTCTATTTCAATTTATACACAAATGTAATCGCCAGAGGTTAAAAATTGCAAAATGTTTTAGATAATTCGCGAGGCAAAGCGAAGTACGTTTTTACAAGACAATTTTAACTTAAGTAAGGAGTGAGACTTTGCAAGAAAGTGGAAAAGACATGAAGAGCTATTGTATTTCTGGTATGTTGTAGCGT
>JABSTQ010001728.1:0-21581 GCA_013358835.2 Ixodes persulcatus | reverse complement strand
CCACCCATTATGTTGGGATATTGTGCTCCAATAAGAATTCCCATCGTGCGTATTGGGTTTATCGGATAACAATAAGTTTTTATTGGTTTCCATCAACTTCATTGGAATACAATATTTCCAATAAGCCGAGTTCATATTGGCCTTTTTCAATAGGGAAGCCATCATAGCTTTCCGATTTTGTTCCGGTCTGATATTACTGGTTGATGTCTCACTTCGAACTCGAACCTGGGAATCTTGCAGATGGAAAAGCTTTAGAGCTTTATCTTAACTATTCCGACAGTCACTGTGCAGTATACTTCATTTCAGCATAACTTTGAAAATGGTAAGAGCTGCATCCCTCGTGAGGCAATAAGAGCAACAGAGCAAGGTATGTGACAGTCCTCCGCAAGATGATTGCAACCTCGGACAGTATGCTGTCGCATGCCTCAATCTGACAGTCATTGGCTGGCCGGGCCATTGATTTAACTGTTAGCAACGTTATGTTGAAACAAATTGTGAAGAGTTTAATCACTCAATTTTCTTGTTGCAAAGACACCGGTAACAAAAACTCTTCAAACTTGGAGTATTGCATTATTTGAGGGAGGAGGATTCGAACAACATCTGTATCTTTCAGAAATAAGATCAGACAGACTTCTGGCAAGTTCAAGATATTTATCCAGTGGGGCTTGCTCATCTTTAAGTGGATTATGAGTTGGAGGACTTGTTCGCAGTGTTTTTGATGATGAGTAAGAGGACTCGTTCAGTTAATTTTCAAATTGGCTTCCTATGTTGGGGTTTTCAAATCTAAGGAGTACACTGATGCTCGCTGTGTAAACGGATGTTTTTGAGGATGAAGCACACATAGTCACACATGTTTTTGCAATTGACAGTGACGGATATAGAGCTCTACACCTGCGTGACTTTTAATCAGTACATTAAACTTGCATGCTTGCATCATGGTGAGCAATACTGAAATATAAAATGTGTACTGAGAAGGGGCTCAAGTGTTCTGTAGGCTAAGTTTCAGAAATCAGAGCAGCGCTAAAGCATTTAGGCTTAAATAGCCTTTTCTTCATAATTGCAGATACGTTTAAGTGTGTGTCAGCATACCGCCACAGACATACACACACACACACACCTATTTCCCATCTGGCCCAACCCCACATTCACTTCGCGTCTCCTCGGCCAGCTGCTTCAAAGGGTTGCTGAGCCCTGATCTAGACTGCTTAGCTTATATTGACAGGGGCAAATGCATTTCCAGGACCCAACATCACCCTTCGAGGTTTCGGCTGCTTTCTTGGCTGCACAGCGTGGAGCAGAGAGTGCACATCCACCAAGGCCAACCCCTGCAGATGTGGAGGAAGTGACCGAGCCCCCTGCTGCACCCCGACATCCTGCTGGTGTTCGGCCAGTAAAGCGAAAGAGGTCCGTGGATGGTGGAAACACACCAGTGGAGCAGGTCCTGAGAGCAGCTGCTGCTAACCTGAGGTTTTCAGACTGCCCTCCAGATCTGTGCTATTCAGAGATTCGTGTGCTGCAGCGCGATATGGATCTTCATTGATCACAGCTGTAATTGGGGCTGAGTGTTTGCCTTAAAATGCATGCGCTCATGTTCCCTGACAATGCCTAGGCACTTCAATTGCAGCCGTTTCTTGGTAGCAGCATGGGTTTAGTCAGCTTGGGTTACTCTTGCCGAGTAACCGAGTAAGAGAACTGAGCACTCTCTCGACTGCTCAGTTCCGTATTGTGTGTCTAATGCTTGCTTTTCTTTGTTTCTTTTTGTGTGCATTTTACAGCATTTTGGTGTTCAAGTTGCTGCCAAGGTGCTGGGTATACCGGGAAGCCAAGGGCCGCAGACTACTGCTGAACCGCCTGCTGGCGAGAGATGTGCGGCAGATGGCTGACGTCGTCCTCATCAACCCGCATGTAAGTTGTGCATTTTATCCGAAATCCAGTAGAACTGGGTATGGTCCACTCGTATTTTTGTGGTGTCTGCAGTCTAAATAGATATTATTCTTGTTATGAAGTGTCATGTCTTGTGGCACATCGATGGGCCTATTTATAAGGATTGAGTTCCACACAAGAAAGTTGATGCAAGTATGTGCAAGAGTGTGAGCTCCTTTTACAGGAAGCATTACAAGTGCCACAAATTCCGAATTATCGCAATGCTGAAATTATTCTACTTTAGGCGTACCCCAACTGGTCACCGCCTGATATAGGAATGCAGATACAAAAAGTCACAATGCCGAAACGCGGGGAACCGTTGTGTTTCGATTTATATCATAACATATCTGCGAACGATAAAAAGAAAATCTGGAACAGTGCCACAGATTACTCCTAATCAGGGCACGACCAACGCGGCGGCGTGATTTTCCAAACTGGTAGTTGTCCTCCCACCATCGCAGCAGGTAGGAAGCTTCTTGCGGGAAGAGTGATTTCAAAGACGCATAGGCATCGTATACTTCTTTGGTGGGCGAGAACGAAAGGGCTGCAAGCTGCGTCACCTTGATGGCGAAGCCATCTACATAATTTTTGTAAAGCACTACCAGTTCTAGGTGCTGCACTCCTCCATACTGATTGGCACAAATGGAACAGGAACTGTGCACATCTGACAAAGGGAGCAACGACCGAATACACTTTGCTGCCAATTCGAAATCTGTACTCATGGTTTTCAGATTTAGTGCAAGTCCAAGATCTGCAGCGAAGTTCAGTACTTCTTCGAAGAGCGCCTCGCACGCCATCTGAATTCGTCGAGTCACGAGGCAGTAAACAAATGGGAACACATGGCCATAAAGATTACCGTGATTTTTTTAACTGTCTGAAGAGCAGCAACAAAGTCTTAAATGTTACATCCATGAGCCACATCGGAGTGTCATTCAATTTCCTCAAGTTTCTGTCGGTGAAAAATAAATTAACAAGAGTTGAGCTCCGCCTGCGCAAGTCGCCCCGCAGAAACTCCCAACCATCTAAAGTTGTTCTTAACTCGCTCTTGATTATGAGCACATAAACAGTGTACGGCTTGTGTGGGCAGTCCGCTTTCCTGTTCGTATGCAATGACGCATACATACCAAGCTTGCGATGTAAAAGAAATGTGGCAACAGTCAGTATTGTTCGCTTCTAAATGGTAGCCTCTTTCCAGGCTACCGGAGAAAAGTGATGTCTCCTATTGCCCTGCCGACCTAATGGTATAGCAAAAATGCTATATCATTATGGCAAGTCCTAATGGGATACGTAGTGGAGACAGTTTGTCAAAGAAGCCATCTTGTTGCCTCCTTTATGGCACTAACGTGCATGTGGTAAAACAGTGACACCGGAGGATGCATACGGCAGTTTTCCTATTGCAGCTTTTGGCGCCGAAGTAGTAGAGGTGCCGTAAAGGCAGTGTTCAAAAGCAGCAAACTTTTTGTTTCGAACCCAGGCAGAGTTAATAAATTACAAACTTTGCAAATTCAGACCTCAGCAAGCTTTGAAAATTTTTATACCCTTTAAGCTCAAACTTTGGGAGGTTCACAGCATCCCCACATGGGAGTGCTCTTTATGTTCTGCGAGTGGCCAATTGCTGGCCCGTAATTTTTCGGGTACCCCAGGTGTTCACGATACTTGTAGGAAATTAGCTGCTGTATGTTTGTTGTTTCAGATAGAATTATACATACTTGATGGAAAAGGGTATATTCACCTTACCAACTTTGCATATTTCTAATGGGATAATTGTTCATGTTTGTTTCATGCAGGCCTTCTTCCTGAATCGAGAAAAGGCCCTAAAGAGGGAATACTTCGTGGCAGATGGGTATCACGTCCACCGTATCCTTGGGGTCCGCAAGATCAGCAAGCTCATCAAGCTCCAGGTCAGGAAGAAGCTCGGAGCACAGTGAATTGGTGTCAGACATTGCCTGAAGCTACCACAGATCCGCTCGTGCAGCCACTGCACACTCGTGCAGCCACTGCAGGACAAGAGAGCAAAAGTTGTGGTTGTGCCTGAACTTCATCCGCCACCAATAACCATGGTAAGCTGTGCCAAACTGCATTTAGCTAAACAACAACAACACAGGGTCTCTTTTGTTATCCCCAAGACGATATGAAGGCGAAAACCCAAGCACCGATGCATTAAGGACAGACACATGATTTACGGATGCGGCGGTACCCCAAGTGTACACCAAGTAAACAATCTAATCTCGAAGACTGTATAAACATTGTGGCTCCCTGAAATCCGAAATACACTATGGGCAATCTTTATTAAGTTGTGGTTGTGCCTGAACTTCATCCGCCACCAATAACCATGGTAGGCTGTTCCAAACTGCATTTAGCTAAACAACAACAACACAGGGTCTCTTTTGTTATCCCCAAGACGATATGAAGGCGAAAACCCAAGCAGCGATGCATTAAGGACAGACACATGATTTACGGATGCGGCGGTACCCCAAGTGTACACCAAGTAAACAATCTAATCTCGAAAACTGTATAAACATTGTGGCTCCCTGAAATCCGAAATACACTATGGGCAATCTTTATTAAGGCAAAAACCTTATATGTCTCATCGTTCAGTCCTTGAAAAAAACAACACATCGACAATACGAAAGGTACCAAAACATTTACGTGGCATCTGCAAATATTAATATTCCTCCAAAAAGACTTTTAGCCCACGTCCCTCGGCTGCCGTGGAACCAGCAACCTTTCGTTCAGTAGTTCAACGCAGTATCCCTCAGCCCGTGGCGGTACGTAAACGTTTTTGTACCTTTCGTATCGTCGACGTTTGTTATCTCAAGGACTGAACGATGAGACATATAATATTTGCGCCTTAATAAAGATTGCACATATTTAGTGTATTTCGTATTTCAGGGAGCCACAACGTTTATGCAGTCTTCGAGATTAGATTGTTTACTTTGTGTACACCATGCTAGGCCACCTATGGATTTCTTTTGTATGCTTGTCTAAACAAATGATTTTATGCAGTAATGAAACTGTAGTCAGCACCATGAAATCATTGAGTGCATTAGTAATGACAAAGTGTGCCTACTCGTTAAAGTAGGATTATGTGTTTTCAGACAAATTCGAAAAAAATAAAACAAAATGACTAGCCGGTAAAGATCCGTCAGACCGTATTTCTTCAATGAACTCCGATTGTGAAGGTTATACATAACCAAAAAATAAAATCACGGGGTGGCATTTTTTTCGCAAGACTACTCAATACAGGCTTTGACTTTCCAAAACAAGATCTCGCTTCCCTTTTAAAATATTGACCAGTTAAAGAAAAGGGGAATTAGTTTGCTAATTTCTGCTAAGGACAAATCATGGATCTATTTCTGGGACAGTTAAAAAGCTAATACTAAGAACCACTAAACTCTGAAAACAAGAAACCCTACTTATAAAGGAGCACATTTGCTTTTGAGTGATATACCACACCTTCTCTTCTCTTCCTGCAGCCAGCAAGCCATCGACTGCCCGCACACGACGCAATTCTTGCGGTGCCGGACCTGCCCGATAGAGTGACTGGGGAAGGTTTGTAACAATATTAGCATAAAGGATGTGATACACAAAGACTGCTGGACAGTACACGGCAGCCCCGTTGCTGCACATTGTTCTGCAAGCCTTGTGTCGCACGTCCTCTATGATGGTAATGTTACTTATCATTCATAGTCAACCACTCTGACAGCACTGGCAAAACCTTCTCAAACAGCCTTTTTAAAGACCAACCACATCCGTTTTCAAGATGCCCACTCGTGGAAGCTGCCTCCGTGTCTCGGAAACTTTATAGTTTAAACCATTAAAGAAAAGTGTCCAAATTACCTGGAATATGCCAAGATCTACAAACATCACTTTTACTGTGCACTCCCTTTGCAGAACAATCTGCATAGTGCTGGAACCACAGAAATTATAACATATTTTATGTGGGGATGCTACAAACTTTTTAGGAGCCTTTACGTTAAGACACAATACACAGAAGTCAGAGAGGTACAAAGTTCAACATTTATTACGTTGAAAGCGCAATGTTTCAGCCCAATATGCTATTGAATTATAAAATTTGCATACAATTTAAACATAGAAACACACTTCACTCATTTTAATCACGCGTCAACCTATTTTATACCGAATAGAGCAGCATGTCGGCTGCCCCGGGACCAGTTTGTGTGCAGTCAGCAGTCTTCCTAACCTCCAAGAAATGCTGGCACTTCCATCATTACATGCACCGAAAAGTCAAGGGAAAGTAAACAAACGAGAAAGTAACTGTATGGAAAGGTCTTTATTCCGTGCTGGTCTTGGGGGGAAGAGGGAGGGGGGGGCACAAAGTTTTCTTTTGCAAGCGGGCATCACAATGACGTCGCAGCAAGACTTGTAGCAGAACCTGCATGCCTGTTCGTTTGCGGGTGCAAGCCAAGTCTACCAAATGGTGTTCCGGGTCATTTGTTGTGCGGCAAACATTTCTCGCACTGTTAACTTTTAGTCAAGGCAACAAATTCTTGGCCACAGTGTGTACAGGCTCTGCCGAAAGCCCCAGGCCCGTACCTGCAAAATACACACAAAAAGAAACAAAGAAAAGCATGCATTAGACACACAATACGGAACTGAGCAGTCGAGAGAGTGCTCAGTTTTCTTACGCGGTTACTCGGCAAGAGTAACCCAACCTGACTAAACCCATGCTGCTACCAAGAAACGCCTGCAACTGAAGTGCCTAGACATTGTCAGGGAACATGAGCGGATGCATTTTAAGGCAAACACTCAGGCCCGATACAGCTGTGATCAAGTAAGATCCCTGTCGCGCTGCAGCACACGAATCTTCGAACAGCACAGTGCCTCGGCGAGATAAGGAATGAGCACAAAGAAAAAAAAACTGATCTGAAACTGTCGACACGACGCTCACAAGGAAGCTCGCAATGTCTTTGCACACGTGCAGAACAAAAAGCATACCTAACTTACCTGCAAGCACCCTCAGACCCACAACCATGACATGTGGTTAGAAAAGCAAGCATGCCATGTGGCTCAAGACAGCTGTGAGCGAGGAACACCCCTAACGCTTTCAGCAACGAGCCAAACCAAGAAGCACAGTGCCCCGACCAGCTGGTGTTATACAGTGAAAAGAGAACATCTTAGGCAGCAAGCAACAGATACTGCATACAGTGCATGCACGAAAGTTATCATGCAGTGAAAGCAGGTTGAATGTCTGACAATTGGAACATGCACTCCAAGCAAACGCCTGTTAGTAAGAAAGGAGGGGACAGACTAGCTAGCACTACCTGGACCTCCTCAAACTGTCGGGGTGGGATCCGGAACCCACACTGGTGTGGCTGCAGAAAGTATGTACACCTCACTCTGGGTTCACATGGAACATACTTACAACCCTGGCTGGCTTCGGAAGTGTTAGCTAAATATTAGCCGCTCCGGCTTCGCAAGTGTTAGCTAAAGGGTATTTGACAGAGCATGTGGATATATATCTCCGTGTATTGTAAGGACCATACGCTCCATACACAGTTTTATTGCATCTGAGGATGCTATATGCAGTTAACGGGAAGGATGGCATGCCTATGACCTATGACAAGGCTTGGCTTCTGAATAAAGATCCTTGAAATTTGTGATTTAGGTGGAATATGAAAGAACGCTGTACCGTTGCAGACTGCATAGCCTTTCTCCTGCAGAGATAGTGTTGTCGGCGCTCGTAGTCTCCTTGGTCAGGAGTGGAGCAACGAGAAACAGGTGATGCTCAAACCTTGAAAATACACAAACACAACTGGCTACATGCACTATTGAACAGATGGGACTCAGGAGAGCATCTAACACACATGAACTGTTGACGTACAGCACTAGAAAAAAAGTGCAAAAAAAAATGACCGATTCTTACACATCGTTACATGTACTGAAAAGGCTTGCACCTGCACAAATACTATAAAGGACTATTTGCATTAGCTCGATACTTGACGAATTTCTCAAAGCTACCCGTTCCATCGGGCAAAAGCTTTGGGACCAATTCACGAAAATTCAGTCGTTTGCATTAGATGTGACAAAAGTAGTGATCCCTGATTGTGATTATTCCCCTGTACAAAGCATGCCAGACAGCTAGTGTAGCGAGTATACCTGCGATGTTCACGTGCAAGCAGCCTTTAAACCCACGTGATAGTACCTATGGTAGTACACACCGCTAAAGGCAAAGACAGCGCTTGTTTTTGTCTCGCACGCCATCGCGAGAGCGGGGGCAGGGGGAAGCAAAGTACCTTCATGTAGTCAGCCCATCGTTTAGACTTTACTATTACAAGACTAAACCTTGTGAATTTGCCGTCTCGCGAAAGTACAATACCAATTTTTTAATTATTTCACTGAGATGATGCACGCTTCACGTTTATATTTATGCGGTGGTACATATGATGAAAAATATACTAAACATAAGAAATAAAAGCTAACATAACTTACCTGGTTCTTGGCATACTGAAGGACTCGAAGAAGTCCCGGCCGTCGGGGTCCTGGTACAGCTGTCGCAAAGTGGTGGCGTACTCGCCGAGCGTCTTTCTAGACCTCAACAGCGTGCGGATGGCTCTTCGCTTCTTCTTGATACTCAAGTACTGCTCACATGCAGCCGCGAAAAGCAGTCAGCCGAGTCATGCTGACGGTTCTTGCATTGCTGACGTACTACCTTACCACACAAAGGTTATTAGCTCAGCAATCCCAGCTTCGTACGTGGGATCCACAGAAATGCCATCACGAAAGCAAAGGAATGAAGACGGCGCGACGGCGCAAACAGCGCAACGATCCCACAGATTAATTTTCATTGGACAGTCGCTCGGGACCAAAGCTGCATTTCGATTGGTCGTCACGTCACCGCCAGAATCCGCTCGCCCGAAGCAGACACCGTCCAAACCAAAGCGCACGGTTCTGACTCAAAGAGCGCGCCCGGAAACAGCAAAAACGTCACGAAATGCGTCACATCCGGAGGCGCACGACCTACAGCCGCAAAAAGAAGCGTTGGTTTGGATCGCGCTTTAGTATGCAATCAGAGACTGAAATTAATAACGACAAAGGGTATGCTGCTGAAACCAATCGAGATATTTGCGTTTTGAAGCTCATATAGGTCATGTGCTTGCAGGAGTTCTTGAGAGAGTTTTTAGTCAAAGTATAGCAATGCATCTTTTAACAACATCAGGTAAGGCCAGCTGAACTGGAAAAACACATACACATAAAGGAAACACCAAACACACCGCTGGACTATCAACTGATTTTCTTTTTCCTCCTCTTCTACTACGAGCTCCACTTGAGGGAAATATTCTCTTCTCCTCTTTTAGAGCGCAGCTTTTACGCGCCCGTTTCCGGCTTGAGCGGCGTCGGCGTCGCCGTCGGCGTCTCCATCTCCGTCGGCGTAACCGCGGAGGAAATGTTCCGCTAAATTTAGCGGAAAAATTTCCCCTAAGTGGGAGGTGAGCAGAAGAGGAGGAGAGGCATAGCCTCCTCTCCGTACCTTCCCCTCCTCCTCCTCAAGAGCTGCGCTCTAGGTCGGCGTTACGGGGGATTGTAAACGTCTTTCATTTTTTTGTTTTTGCTACCTAATTCACCGAAATATTAAGCCCGGAAGAAATTCTTTTCTTTTTCGTGCAGCACGAGAGAAGGTGCACTAATACAGTCATCGCCCTTTTCCTAAATGACAAGGGCCCCTAGGAATTGACGTCCCAGTTTTGTCTTGTTCCTTGCCACGATGTCCTCCTGCAGTCCTCCTGTCAGCAGTAGAACAGGAGGACATTTGCCTCCTCCCGTCCTCCTCCTCCTCCTCCTGCCAGATGTCCTCCTGTCAGCAGAAGGATCTTTGCCAACCCATTGTCGTGCGTGTCAATGTTCAGCACGGCTCTACGACGTAAACATCGTGGCAAGGAACTAGACAAAACTGGGACGTGAAATCCTAGAGGCCCTTGCCATTGAGGAAAAGGGCGATGACTGCATTAGTGCACCTTCTCTCGTGCTGCACGCAAAAAAAAAAATATTTCTTCAGTGGTTAAATTTCCGGTGAATTAGGAAGCAAAAAAGAGAAAAAGAGAATATTTCCCTGAAATGGGGCTCGTAGTAGAAGAGGAGGAAAAAGAAAATCAGTTGTTAGTCCAGCAGTGTGTATAGTGGTTTCTTTATGTGTATGTTTTTTTTTCTAGTTCAGCTGGCCTTGCCTGAAGTATGAACCAACTACCGTAGAATACCGTGCATCCGCCTATTCCACATTAAGCGCCCATATTCGAATTTGTAAGATCTGAGAAAATATGCACAGTACATTTATATGTAAAATTGATGACCGAACAAGCGCCCATCCCCATTTTTTCGCGGTTATCTCTAACTTTTAAATGGGCGCTTGCCCGGTATTTTACACTAGCTCAGCTCAAGCCTGATACAGATTATTTTTTAACAAGTTTTGAGTGTGCGGAACTATAATTAAGTAGTGGCTTTTTCGTCCTTGGTTCGTAAGACCAGCAGATGTGACTGCTTTTAAAAAACCACTCAAAGCTCTAAGACTGGTATCGAATTGTGCGCTGTGAAGTGTTAGCATGATTCACCAACTCGCCCAAGCTGAAGTATTGACCACATATAATTACTTACGTTACGCGGACGATTTGGTATTGATGAACCGGCGCTCCAGGCCGTTCGGAAACATGCGCTGCCACGGCTGAAACAGGCGTGCCCATGCCGCCGCTCTGTACGTTCAGTACCAAACGGGCTCCGGAGAGCCGTTTGATTAAACCGGTGCAGTTTGCCGGTCACCGGTTACATGTTTGTGCAACATGGTCACACACTTGAACAGACGTTACAGTCATCGCCCGTGTGACCCATTTGCCCAGACGAGTGACCCGCTTGCCCAAACATGTGACCTGTTTGCCTAAACGGGTGACCGTTACGGCTGATACCGGTGACCCCTTCTTGCCATGCGGGCGATCCTTTTGACAAACGGGTGACCGGAATGGCTAAACTGTTACCGGTATGAACCCGTTTACTTTCATGCAAACGCCAAATGTTTCTGTTTTTTTTTTTTCAGTAGGGACCTAACTTCAAATGTATTGCTGCCGGTGTATTTACTCCTTTACTTGAAGTACATAACCTCCCATTCACTTTGTACTTTACTTCAAGTACTTTCTTATATTTATTTTACGCAATACTCTAAACAAGCATACACTGCCTGCAAAATCAAGCTCAAGCAGTGCTAAACCTCAAAGTAGAAAGGATACATTCACAGTACATCCATCACCAAAAAAGCAAAAAAAGTACAAAACAATTACACACGCAGTAGCAGAGTCAGCTATTAAAGCATTTCTGTGAAAATACAAGCCGTTTTATATTTGTCTAGCAGAATTTCGCTAACGGATTAAAACTTATCTACCTTCTTGTTACCACAAAAACTAAAAGTAAATTAGGAAGTAGTTTACTACTTTTTAGAGTAGCTAGTAATATACTCAATTCCTTTTATGTAAGAAATTTCTACTCTACTCAAATTGCAATTGAGGGCAATACTCAGTAACTTAGCTTAATTTCTTTTTTTTTTAGAAACTTGTACATGTCTGAACTAAGGCACCGAATAAATGAACGATTTACGCCGGGTTCTTAAAGTGTTGTGTAATGGGTTCTATGATAATAAGCATTCGTTTCTTATTGCCAATAATAAAAATACATGTGTGTAGCAATCGTCAATGCATTGTCTATGCACACCACAATGTCTTTTACAGCAGATACACGGTTGATTAGCGTTCATTTCAGAACCTAATTGTATTGTAATACATCGATCGTAACGTCTGATTAAACAGCAAAAAAAAGTTTATCAATTTCACTAGAAAATGTAGCAAAATCCACAATTCACGTCATGCTGCGGGACAACTCGTTCCACACGCAAACGCCACACAAAAAAAAAAATAATACGCAATTTTTGCAATGAAACTCACAAATCAGTTTCTCGTGTTTCTGTCTTGTGTCACGGCTCACGTTATACTGAAGATAGTCATCAAACCTTTAAACTAGTTTCGTGATGTATTATAGTATGTCAAATGTTTAAGCGCTTTTTGACTTGTAAAAGAGCATAAAGTATTTTCACTCTCTCCAACTGGTTTATATACGATTGATAATGAAGGTTCTGTGAATTCTAAAAAAAAACTTAAAATATTTTAACCCTCTTTAAGTGGTGGATATACGATTGTGAATGAGAGTCTCATATGATGTCGGCATATTCTTGTAAAGGATGGAGTGGAGAATTATACGCCGTTAGCTTAGTTTCAGGAGTGCAGTATCTACAGCTTTCTATACGCTCTGGCAATACCCTGTCCAATGTGAAAAGTCAAACTTCAAACAGAAGAAATTGTGACTCCTAGATACTTGCATTTATTGACTACAGCTAAAGCTTTCGAGTTGATAGTGTAGAGAAAAAAAGTTGATAACAAATTCGTTGATAGTGTATGGGGTTTTCTCGTCGTGTGAACACTGTCAACGTTCCATTGTTCATTGTGCACACTTCCATGTGACATGTGTGTAAACACATGTCACATGTATACGAACCATGTTCGTCTACGAACACCTTTTCGTACATAACAATAACTGGTGAAAGGTCAGCTTCAACTTAAAACAGACGTAGGAATGATGGACAAAAGAGATTGTCTTTGTCTCTTCGTGAGTCTCTCATTGTGTCCTTGTCTTGCGCGCTGTAACCTTTGGATGTACCACCAACTCGCCCAAACTTCCGTATTAACGAATAGAAAGGACAGGCAAGACAAAACAGCCGTTTTGACCAGTCCAGTATTTTCTACGTTTTATTTTTTTTCTGTAAGTCCAAGCTGACTCATCACCAGTACGAACCAACTAGCTCAACTAAAGCCTGTAAACAACAGTATCTCGGCCTCTTAAGTCTGAGGAAATGTTATAATATTCTATTGTAAACATATTGAAACTGTGTTCCTTTACCGAACAAATTTCGCCAGAAAAAGAAAACAATTATTGCAGATCTCGCTTGTGAAAACATTTTAGATTGAGGGAAGTGTATTTTTCTAAACTTGTAGGACATATGAAGCTTGAGGACGGGTACTTTAAAATGTTCGTCACTCTTGATGCTCAGCTCACACGAAGTTGTACGCGCTCCCGAGAAACCTGCAGTATCAGGGGCGTGCTCACTGCGCCTGATTAGAATAGTATAAGGTAACGCTACCCAGGTTTCACATGAGGGGGCCCAGGTGGACAAAGTATATAAATTACACGGTGAACTTTGTAGTGAAAGGGATTAGTACGCAAGTATTCTCATGTAAGTTTGCTGCTTATAAAAAAAAAACATAAGCCTCTGATGGTCCTATTAAACAGAATAGCACCGTCCAACACATACTTAAGTGGTGCGAGGAATGGAACAGTCCTTCAAACCTAGACAAATAGCCTCTACCCTGGGGGGCAAAGAAAAAAAATAATTACAAACATTTCCTTACATCATTGGCGTTATTATAGGTGGGGAATAAACCAAAGTAAAATACTTATTTCCGTTTCAATACCTCAATGCACAGAGAACTATGTGGACTCCAATGCGAAAGTCATTCTTAGCATCACTCAGCGTTACAACTGGTGCCTATAAAACACTGGTAGTCCTCAATTATAGTATGGGTTTGTGATTTGGGATACGTGCACAAGAAACACACAAAAAATTTAAAAAATACCAGGACTAGCTGAAAAAAAAATTTTAAACAAATATCGTCGACTGGATAGCCCATCCCAAATCGTACATTCACAGGAATCTGACTCACTACAGACACCTCTCAAAGAGCCGGACATGCCAAGATTGACGCATCATACTAATTAATACCTGTTGCACGTTAAACAACACAATGAGAGACAGGAACATTTATTAACACTCTCTTTCCAAGTATCATCACCAAATATATATCCTACCAAAAAAAGAACGCTAACAGTCCATTGCCGGATCCATCATCCTCCAAACGTGTGAACTTACAGACGCGCGCTTGAATTTATCTTCTCGTATTTGTTATTGCTAATGATATTTTATAGAAGATGTTCCCGGTTTTACGTTTTACTACCTGTACAGGGTGTTTCACGAAATGTGGACAAATTCGATATTGCAAAAAAAGGCTTGCGTAATTTTGATCCTGGGCCAGCGGCCTATTTACGAAAATTATTAAAGTCCGAGATAATTAAGTTGTTAATTAATTTAACGCAATTAACTCTTTTAATATTGTGTTTAAGGGCATGGTTTCAAATAGAAAATTGTTCAGCATCATCGAAAAACACTAAATTAACAAATTGCAGAACGATCGAAGGCACGCGAAGCATTTTACGGCTTTCTCAAAACGTTTCGGTCTGCTATCGAAGCGCATCTCGGCCCCAACGGCACCGCGCCCCGTGGAGAAATAGTGCGACCAGCCTCTGCTGCTTCGCTCGAGGACAGTGCAACAGAGGTTGGTTGCACTATTTCTCCACGGGGCGCGGTACCATCGATGCCGAGAAGCGCTCCGATTGCAAACCGAAACTTAAAAACCCTCCGAGCTTGTGCGGTTTTTTAGAAAGCCGTCAAATGCTTCGCGTGCCTTCTATCGTTCTGCAATTTGTGTATTTAGTGGTTTTCGGTGATGCTTAGCAATTTTTTTAATTGAAACCATGCCCTTAAACACAATATTAAAAAAGTTGATTACGCAAAAATAATTAACAATCTAATTATCTAAATCATGTCAACAAATCTAAATAGGCCCCTGGCCGACGACCAAAACGACACAATCCTTTTTTCGTTCCGATGAGTAGTTTTCGTAATATCGAATTTGTCCACCTTTCGTGAAACACACTGTATATAAATATAAGCTTCCTGACGAAGGCCGGACTCCGGCCGAAACGTCGAAGATTAAATCGACCGTTGTGGCTGTTTTCACCAAGGGTTTTTTTCTTCCCAGTTATATGTATATATATACCATCTTTGCACCGCCGTGGACTCTCGCGGGACCTGCGATATTCAGAAACTAATAAATAAACAAAACCATTGTTCCTCTATCCGTTCTAAAATAACGCGTAGTTTCTTATGAGATATGCCAAGGTTTATAATATTGTTTTATGCTACATTGGCGGCGTCAAAAATAAAGTTCATTTTGCAAACGCTCTCTCAGCTAACTGACGTGTCTATTGTAAGCAGCCTACTATAATATCCGTCGTCCATTCGTATGCATCAAACTGGAGTCTCAACTTTCCTGGCTAAGTCAAGAACTGTGGAATTCATAAATCATTGAATAACAAGACATGGCTAGATCTATGCCCATAATATTATGCGCCGTCATCGTCTTACTTTATGGGTACGTGTATCTCCATATGTTTCAACCATTCTAGCTGACCTTATTTAAATATTTAACTGCCCACCTGAGGTGTAAGTGTAGTATATAAACGTACATAGGATATGGTATGTATTTGTTTTAGAATAAATGGTAAGACTATTTATTACCATATCTTTAAAATAAATCTAATAATCTAAATATAATACCTGTCGCATGACCGATCAAATTGTGTTTATGAAAAAGACTTCGTAAACGTTCACTGTTGGTAAACCTCCTACTGTAAGAAAAGTAATCATGATGAGTTCACCATTCAAGAACACCCATAGAGTATAATTACACTTGTAAATTAAAAAAATAAGATTGACCCAGCGTTTTGTTACTTAAAATTTTATTTATATCGGTTACAAAAATACTTGATCTTTTATCTTACTTGACATACATGAATTCAAATTGGGAAATGCTTGTTTGCGAAGAAGAAAAAAGTAACTTGTGCGAAATTTTATGCAAAAAAATGACGGTATCCAACAAAGAGCACTCTAGAGTAAAACCAATAGAGGAACATATTACTGTGCCGGAGACGATAAGCTCGGAATGGCAAAGGCTGTGGCCCACTTTCAAAAAGTTTGGAAGACCAATTTTTTTTTTGTTTTTTGTTTTTCTTGCGAACATATAACTTTTTTTTTTTTCTAAATATGAAAAGGACACCAATTATCTCATTCATTTATTCATTTCACCTTAAGGGCCCGTTAAGGGCATTACATAAGGGCCCATCAAGGGACCATTAAGGGCATCACATCAACTCGAGATACTGATTTGTTTTCACAAAGGGGGTACATATATTTTTCCTGTATTAGTGTATTGCATCGCCCAGATATTTGGAGTCTCCGGGCAAAGCAGGTATTCTCTTTAGAATACTCTTTGTTCATCAACTTCGTAAGTTAGTAAGATGTCATCTTCCTGCTAACGGTGTCAGAACCTAAAGATCAGATATTGCGCTCCCCTGCTCCCCTGCTCCCCTCCCCCCCCCCCCTCCCGTCATCACTAGTAGATTTACGCAACGCGGCCGTAGCTTGCGTCTTTCCGCCTGGGGCGTGTACTAATGATGACGGCATGTACAGGCCTTGTGTTCTATGCACTATTGATCTAATGCACAATTCAAAAAACCTATATTGTTACTTGAGATGCATATATGCATCGCCAATCATTTTCATTGCATGTCGTTGTCTCCATCATTGACCCTTACATGTTAACATTAGTTCGTTTTTCGAAAACAATTTAGCTTAGTATTGGAATTGCCATTTGACATAGAGGAGAGTACATTGTTTCCTGGAATAGTTCTTACTATTTATCTGACATACGTAATATTCCGTGTTTTAGGTAAATACCAACAGTCTACCAAGGTTAACGCCCAATCCTGATTTATCAAAACCAAGGAAAAGCGCAAAATTTCCGAAAAGCAACTTTGTTTGAATAAGAAAAATGCTCGTTTCAGGGGCAGAAAATCTTCGCTTGCAACTTTATTTTCGGTTGATCAGGAACACAGCTGCCGGTGAACTGTGTGCGAAGCTTCTTGATACGAAGCCGCTAGTGTTATCTCGATTCCCTTTCTTATCCCTACTGGGATGTTTTCCATGTATTTGGGCCATTTATGTTTCATAGAGTTTGGGGAGTCCCATGCTTGTGTCTTATTTGTATTTATTTTTTCGATAGGATGGATGCTTGGGCGAGTTGGTGAACCATATTTGACGGTGACAGCGCAGGGGAACCACTCTCACACCAGACACTCAGGAAGACAAGCACACGCGCTGAACTTACAACTCTTGTGTATTCGAGTACTTCGTTTTTCTCTTCAACGTCCGGGTTGACTTTTCGAACGTGATAAGTAGAAGAAGTAGCACGACATACAAGGAAAATTCTAAATACAGAGCAAAAGAACAGTAAAAGAGAAAAAAACAATATTAAAGAAACGAAAAAAAAATATATATATATAACCTAAAAGCTTTTACACATCGTCCCTCTCCCTCATCGCTATCATTTAGAAAGAAATTGAAGCTCCTTGGTAGACAGCGCTATAGAAGGACTACTGACACACTTGTCCTTCAGCTGTGCTATCCTTTCCGCTTCCATTATCTCTCTTGTCAATGCGTTTCGACTTCTACCGATCACAGAACAATTTTCAAAATGGGCTACACAGCCACAATCGCGACAATGGACTCCCAGGTGTCCAGCCACGACTCGGTGGGTGTTATAAAAATGCTCTCTTAAACGATCATTTAAACACCTTCCAGTCTGGCCTACATACTCTCTACCACATGAGAGTGGGATCGAATATACGACTCCTTCAGTACAACTTACAAAGCTCTTTTGGTGCTTTTTTGAACAGCCAACTTCCCGGTGTGCCGATCCGTTTACCTTCCTGCACAGGCTGAGAAGCTTATTTGGTGCTGAAAAAGCGACATTAATGTTAATGCGGTGACCTATCTTTTTAAGACCGTGCGAAACTTTATGTATATAGGGAACAACGGCCGTCCTTTTCTTTTCTGTATTGCGTTTAGGTCGCTCACCCCATCTTATTTTCTTTAATAAATCCTCTGCCACGGCTGTAAGTAATGTACTAGGATATCCTGTTGACTTTAACCTGGCAATTTGAACATCAAAGCTACCCTTAACTGAATGAATACAAGACTTATTAAGCGCATTGGTGAGACATAATTTAACAATGCCTCGCTTAACAAGCTTGGAGTGTGCTGACTGAAAATTAAGAAGAGGCTTCTTCCCTCTCGGTTCGTATGACCAGCATACATGATGCTCCGAAAAAATTAATCTGAGGTCCAAGAACCGCAAGGATCCTTCTGTGGGGAGCTCATGAGTTATTTCTAGTGGATCTACACAGGATTTAAAACAGGAAAGAACGTTAGAGACCAAAATTTGAAAGTCATTAGCTGCACAATCTAGCACAATCAAAAAATCATCAACAAAGCGAAACACCTTCACAACAGTAGAAGCATCTAAGCTACGTGAAAGGATACGGTCCCGATGCGCGAGGTAAAGGTTACTCAAAACTGGCGCTATGCATGAACCAATGCAGACCCCTGCTTTTTGGAGAAAAGTGTTACCCTCCCAACACGCAAACGTAGATCGTAAATATACAGTAAGCAATTCAAGGAAACCACCTTGGGAAATTCCTGACGCGGTCTGAAAAGCAATAATACCAAAAGAGTCAATGCAGTCCTCAACACACTTCAACAGCTCATCCTGCGGAAGAGAGTAGTAGAGGTCCTTTATGTCCACTGAGAAGGCCTTGAGATGCCAATCATTAGAGTTTGTTAAAAACGTTATCACCTCGCTAGAGTCTTTTAGCATGAAAGGATCCTCAACCGGCAAGAGATTTAATTTCTCCTGCAAGAATAAGGCAATAGACTTCTGCCACGACCCTTTCTCAGATACAATCACCCTTAATGGGCAATCTACTTTATGAGTTTTGGCGCTGAAAAAAAGCTCCAAGCTAAGGTTTCTACTGCGTTCAATAGAGGAGCACAATTGTTTGAGCTCTAGCTCACTACATAATTTCTTTGCTACACTTTTGACCTTGGTTAATGAGATACTAGTGATACGCTGAAAAACCGAGTCAATGGCTGACACTGCCTTGGTATTATTGCTTTTCAGACCGCGTCAGGAATTTCCCAAGGTGGTTTCCTTGAATTGCTTACTGTATATTTACGATCTACGTTAACCGAGTCAATGGCTGACACTGCCTTGGTATTATTGCTTTTCAGACCGCGTCAGGAATTTCCCAAGGTGGTTTCCTTGAATTGCTTACTGTATATTTACGATCTACGTTTGCGTGTTGGGAGGGTAACACTTTTCTCCAAAAAGCAGGGGTCTGCATTGGTTCATGCATAGCGCCAGTTTTGAGTAACCTTTACCTCGCGCATCGGGACCGTATCCTTTCACGTAGCTTAGATGCTTCTACTGTTGTGAAGGTGTTTCGCTTTGTTGATGATTTTTTGATTGTGCTAGATTGTGCAGCTAATGACTTTCAAATTTTGGTCTCTAACGTTCTTTCCTGTTTTAAATCCTGTGTAGATCCACTAGAAATAACTCATGAGCTCCCCACAGAAGGATCCTTGCGGTTCTTGGACCTCAGATTAATTTTTTCGGAGCATCATGTATGCTGGTCATACGAACCGAGAGGGAAGAAGCCTCTTCTTAATTTTCAGTCAGCACACTCCAAGCTTGTTAAGCGAGGCATTGTTAAATTATGTCTCACCAATGCGCTTAATAAGTCTTGTATTCATTCAGTTAAGGGTAGCTTTGATGTTCAAATTGCCAGGTTAAAGTCAACAGGATATCCTAGTACATTACTTACAGCCGTGGCAGAGGATTTATTAAAGAAAATAAGATGGGGTGAGCGACCTAAACGCAATACAGAAAAGAAAAGGACGGCCGTTGTTCCCTATATACATAAAGTTTCGCACGGTCTTAAAAAGATAGGTCACCGCATTAACATTAATGTCGCTTTTTCAGCACCAAATAAGCTTCTCAGCCTGTGCAGGAAGGTAAACGGATCGGCACACCGGGAAGTTGGCTGTTCAAAAAAGCACCAAAAGAGCTTTGTAAGTTGTACTGAAGGAGTCGTATATTCGATCCCACTCTCATGTGGTAGAGAGTATGTAGGCCAGACTGGAAGGTGTTTAAATGATCGTTTAAGAGAGCATTTTTATAACACCCACCGAGTCGTGGCTGGACACCTGGGAGTCCATTGTCGCGATTGTGGCTGTGTAGCCCATTTTGAAAATTGTTCTGTGATCGGTAGAAGTCGAAACGCATTGACAAGAGAGATAATGGAAGCGGAAAGGATAGCACAGCTGAAGGACAAGTGTGTCAGTAGTCCTTCTATAGCGCTGTCTACCAAGGAGCTTCAATTTCTTTCTAAATGATAGCGATGAGGGAGAGGGACGATGTGTAAAAGCTTTTAGGTTATATATATATATTTTTTTTTTTTTTTTCGTTTCTTTAATATTGTTTTTTTCTCTTTTACTGTTCTTTTGCTCTGTATTTAGAATTTTCCTTGTATGTCGTGCTACTTCTTCTACTTATCACGTTCGAAAAGTCAACCCGGACGTTGAAGAGAAAAACGAAGTACTCGAATACACAAGAGTTGTAAGTTCAGCGCGTGTGCTTGTCTTCCTGAGTGTCTGGTGTGAGAGTGGTTCCCCTGCGCTGTCACCGTCAAATATTATTTTTTCGATATAAGCGCAGATATACTTCGATGTTTTTTACACCAAAAATTTATGCCAAAATACATCGAATTTGTGGAACCCCCCCCCCCCCAACCCCCCCCCCCCCCAAAAAAAAAAGAAAAAAAAGCACCGGATTTTAAGAATAATAAGCTCCGAAAACACGAAACTGTACACGTAAGCTAATCTGTTTCCACCAATCTAACGCCAATTAAAATCATTTAAATTCATACGTAATTAAATTATAATTCTTAAAGTGCCTAAAAACCTGTCTTAGTAACTTGTAGAAAAAAATTGCTTTCTTTTTTGTCATCGTGTCAATATCTTCGAAAATCATCAGTTCTCTTTATGCTTTCAGAATATTCCTGTTTCAAGACACAGAGGCTACATACTGTGGAAAACCGGTATGTTCATTAGTAAAATTGCAATGCTCTATCATCTTCAGTATTATCCCAGACATCACGAACCACAGGACGTATCTGAGCTTCCACCACGCTCTGTGTAGTCGACTCAAGACGTGCTATGACACTTACGTTCCTTTCCACATGTCTTTGGCGGCTGACGCTTTTTCTAGAGTGTCGAACCGAGATTTTTCTCGGTTCGGTTCGGGTTTGGGTTTATGACTTTCGGGTCAGTTCCGGTTCTGTTCCGGTTAAGTTCTGGCTTGATTCCGGTTCAGTTCCGGTTCGAACCGGTTAAAAAAACCGGTTAAATTGCTGAATTCAGAATATATTTCCACGTCGTTTTGGCAAGAGGCACCATTTCAACCGTGAACAAGTAACTACGAGGGGCGTTCATAAAGTTCGTATCATTGTCCCGAAGGAATAGAGATTCAGAAATCAAACTCGAGTAGGAGTTCAGACTTTCTCTACATGTTCCCCACCAAAAGGTATGCCCACTTCTTCCAGCGATGGACCACATGCCGGAAGCCATTGTTATAGAACTCCTCGTTTTGAGTGTTCAGAAATCGCTCCACTTCAGCAATCACTTGGTCGTCGTCATGTCTGTCGGGCTTGTCCCACACTAGAATCAACATATTTCTCTCCAGACGACATCTGAAAGACAAAGCGGAAGTACCTGAGGGACAAATACGCCAAGGAGGCGGGCAAGTGTGCTGGAA
>JABSTQ010001727.1:0-30867 GCA_013358835.2 Ixodes persulcatus | reverse complement strand
AAAGCGCATCGTCTCGATGCGACGTGCCGGGAAACAAAACTGCAAAACAAGCAAAAATAATGGCAGACTACGTAGACCTGTGCAACATAATCCTATCAAGCGTATTACAGAACACAATTCAGAGTCCTATCGATCGTAGTACGGCTTGAGGCGCACGACGTGGACGACTTGCGGTCGTGGAGTGCGGCGTGATGAAGTCCGTGTTCCGTCGGGCATCACCTCGAAGGTCAGATCCCCGAGTCGACGAAACACTTTTAGGGTCCAACGTAGCGCTTCAGGAGTTTCTCGCTGAGACCACGGCGGCGAATCGGTGTCCACACCCGCACCCTGTCTCCGGGATGGAAGTGGACATCCCGACGACGAAGGTTGTAGTGGCCAGTGTCGACACGTTGTTGGGCTATAATCCGAAGTCTGGCGAGCTGACGGACTTCTTCTGCCCGCTGGGCAACCACTTGGGCGTCGTTGCTGAACAGAGACACCACCAAAATAAAGCAATAAAAAAAAAAAAGACTAAAATTCATGACACACGTCGCTACTCTAAACCCCATTGTCTTATGAAAACTGGCTCGTTGTTTTTCTTTTTTCCCACGCCGCGTTGTCACGAGGATGCAGGTGCGCTTTGACGCTTGGGCCCCTGCTTATCATCTTAACTGGCAAGTCGCAGAAAACGACACCAATGCATGGTTTGGACAAACATCTCAGAGGTTCGACTATAAAGTGTTCAAATTTCGAACTTTGGAAGTTCGAATTTCCTGTACTAGGATACAAACGTTTTGAATCCATCAAAGTTTCGGGCCAAGTTTTGGTTTGCGCAGTCCGCGCAGCATCGCCGGGAGGGAGGAGGGGGAGGGGGGGAGAGGAGAGGAGAAGGTATGCGCCATGGTGCGCGGCGCTTTGGCAGGGGTTCTTCTTGCGTCCCTGCTGCTATGCCCCGTTGCCTGTGCCTCCCTTGCTACTGCTTCTTCGGGCGGTGTTGATGAGACGGGAGCAAGCATCTCTGGTATGGCGCTCGTCACTGCCACCTCGGCCTCTTCGTCCATTTTGTGAACTTCGTTGGTACCCGGCGTGATGACTACAGTGACCGTTGCACATGTGCGTGCGCAGTCCTGACGCTCGTGTTCCGGTGGGATTGCACTCCTCACATCGGGGAATACGGTATTCCCTGAGGATGTGTCCCGTCCTTTTGCAACGGAGGAAAGGGACGCCGTGCCGGGGACCAACACAAGAACTCTGCTACCAAGCACTCGCAGCTGGTGTGGAAGGTTGATCTTTGTGACGCCATCCTGCAAGGTCATTTTCACCGACCGCGTCGTGGTCTGGACTCCCGCGAAGCCGTCTTCTCGCCACGTATCCCGAGTGACCTCGATGACCTTTCCGTGTGGCTCGAGTGCTCGACGAACGGACTCGTCACTCACGTGAAAGGGCAGCCAGTGTAGCTCGAGACGCACCTCGCCGTCATTGGGACCTACTACGAAGCACCTTTTGCCTTCCACCTGTAGCTCTTTGGCTTTTAGAAGCTTCCGCTGGGCCTCCTGAGACTTGAACGTGAAGAGCCACACGTGGTTCATTCTCGTGGAAATGGAGCGTGTTGGTTTCAAATTTACAATAACGAAAAAAAGACATGGAAGTTAAAAAGACAACACAGGCTTCCTGTGTTGTCTGCTACCCTAGTTACACGGGCGCTTTGAACTGTCGTTGAGTCTACGACAGTTATCGGCCCCAACTGTGATTGAACTGAACTGAACTGAGATGGTGCTACACGGCTCTCGAGAATCCAGTTGAAGCTAAAACGAAACTAGTTCTTGTGCTACGTGATGAGTCTAATTGTTAAAGTAATTTACTCGGAGACACACCTTTTATTTATTATAAGTATATCGTACAATAGGCTCAATACCTTGTTGCTTTTTAGCGGCGTTTACACGAGTACCAAAGCAGAGTCAGGGCTAGGTTGCGCATATTTTAGGCTAGGTGGTGCAAGCTACCTCCCGCTACGATGGGTAAACCCATTACTAGAGAGTTTTAGAATAGCGCACGCTAATACTTTGCGGACGCAAAGAATAGCGTCGTCGCCACTGCGCATGCTCCGAACGTAAACCAGGTTTTGCGCTTTGCGTGCGCAATTTTAGCGTGCGATATTTCTCGGAAATAGCGTGCGTACGCAGAGTCTTTGCGCTTCTCAAAGGAGGATTCGTGATGAGAAGTTGGCTAAAGCCAAGACGAGCAGAGTTAAAAAATGGTGGCTTCCAGGATTATGTCGGCGGCTGCTTCGGCGGCGTCGTGAGTGCGACGCCGGCGGCATCCTCGCGACTGCGATTTTCAATACGGGACGACATTGTACTCGGTTTGGCAACGATCACCGCCAACTTGATGCTTGCGACGCGCGAACATTTCTCGGCGAAGGTACGATGTGCGAAGGTCAGTACACGAGACCTCTCTTGCCGAGGCGACGCAAGCGGACACGACCGGTCAACCGCTCGCGTCGCATTCTCATGTTTAAACAAATCGAAAATAATACTCTGGACCAAAAAAACTTGTTTTTTTTTTCTTCTAAAGTTACAGCATTTCGTGTGTGAAATAAAAATTGTGACTGTATCTTGGTGGCGTCGCAAGCGCGAGATGCTTGGGCTTTTGCGTCGCGACGGAGAAACGCTATTCTAAAACTCTCTTGCGTCGCGTGTGCTAATACAAGCGCTAAATTTAGCGCTAGCGTGCGCTAAAATTGCGTACGTTATTCTAAAACTCCCTATTATTTGTCCGTTTATACAGCTGATCCCTCCGCCATCTTCGCTCGCCGGGTGGCTTGCCGGCTAGCCGGGATCGTTTTAGCGGCAGCTCGGACGCCTCAATCTATTCCTTCCCGGACATTTTGCTGCTATACGATTCTTTCTAGACGCCTCCCCCTGCATTCCGAAACAGTAAGTGCCTCGCAAAGGATGGTCGGCGGCAGCGGTCCCGCGGACAGGCGCCATTTTACCTCCGTCGGGGAAGTCCGTCCAGTTGAACTGAGGTAGGGGAGCTGAGGTAGAGGAGCATTGAGTCAACTGTCGTTGACTCAATGGCAGTTGAGAGCGCCCGTGTAACTAGGGTATAAGACACCCAAGTACAAGGGCAAGCAAAAAGAAAAAAGAAACACAGGCATATACCAGTGTTTTATTTGTATATTGCTCGCATTTGACCGTTGCTGGATTCGGATGATTGTATTTCAATGGAATCCACTAATGGTATCTGTGGACTTGTTTATAATATCTCTCAACAACACACGTACAACAAACGCAAATGTGGGTGTCTAGACCGTTATTAGTCCCTTCTTGCCAACTTAAGTTGAGATTGAGATTTTAGCTATATCAAATTGTCCTGAAGCTAAAATTATAAAAGCTTTTCTCTCGCAAAACTGCCACCCTCCACACGTTCCAGATTTTCTGCTACTAGTGTAGAATATTTTACTGGACAGCCGTTCGGATGCTGGCTGTTCCTCCTATTTTCCCCTGTTGTCAGAAAGTCCAGCTGCATGTATTTTGGAGGCTGAGGAGGCTTTTGGGGACCTGAAGCAGTGTCTAGAAATGACAATTTAAACTAAAACCTAGAAATGACAATTCAGACTAAACGGTGTATTTTCCGAATACACAAGGCTGTAATAAGGAACGAATATGTCAGAAAAAAGTTTAATATTCCACATTACGGCACTAATATTGCTGTCAATGATTTCCCTACACACCACCTAGAGGGGGCTGTATATCTCCCCTTGTTTTTCTGAAGGCACTCCCTTAATTCACAACGACTCCTCTATTCTCAATGCCCCCGCCCCCCCCCCCCCCCCTCCTAAAACTTTAGACACCCCCATAATTTCAATTCCTGGGGAAACCCCTGATTGCTGTGCATATTTTGGGCAGTTGAATACAGAATTTTATACACGAAACTGGGGGCACTTTGGCCGTTTTTATTCTGCCAGTATACAAACACGTTTGCAGTAATTATGCGAGTTCTAAAGAAATGAAACATGCCTGCATAATTTAAGAAAAACCTCCGAGACCACACAACACACAGAGTCTCAAACACAGCTGAATTTTATTTCACAGAAGTTAATGTTTATATTGGGTTTCGCTGCCCCCACAAACCAAAAAAAGAAAAGAAAAAAAATGTTAAACCTTCACCAGCTCGTTTGCGCCCTAACTTTTTTTTTTTTTGTTCGTGAATGCTTCTAAACCTGAACGAAATATATTAGTAATTCACGACGAAGCTACATTTATGTAAAAAAGCCCTGTTCCACGAAAATTTCAAAGGCCTTTAAAGCATCTGCGAACCAGCGCATGCAAAGTGGCAAGCACAGAGTCGGGGTGGCGAGCTAATTAGCCGACCACCCAAAGGTCTTTGATATACATGCCCGCAAAGCTGGCTGTGATATTTTTCCTAACTCATGAACATGCAAGGAACATAATTTCGGCGTCTGAAACACGTACGCAGCCGCCTAGCCGATCCCTCGCACGATCGCTTTCGGTAATTGGAACCTAATTATATAAGTAAAAGTGACAAAATGTTTAGAAAGGTACCGAAGCACGTCGGTATCGGTCTTATCCAGAGTCTTGTACACCGGGTTAAACGAAGTCCCCCTCCTCGAAGTACTTTGGGCACGCAACGGCCAACATTGACAGTGCCTTTCCCATCCTTAGCTTTATTGTCCGGTGAGGAAATCTGATACCGGCCTCGGGGCTATACACGACTCAACGTTATTAGATTAGTAACGTTGGCTAATCTAATAACGTTGACACGAACTCAACTCCGTTACGTCACGCCGCGGTAGTGGCGCTTCGGGCGCACTTCCGGTCTGGCGTGTGGGTGGAAGCCGCCATGCGGGCCGGGCATTGCAGTGTTGTTTTGGAAGAAACCAGACTAGAACCTTCCTTCTCGTGCAAACGCTGCGACTGGGGCTGCACCAAAAGTGCCGAGAAAGATGTCAATTGGATAAGTTTTCACGTGTTTTCTGTCTACCCGGGTCGTTCGTGAGCGTAGATAGGTGCCGCGAAAAGGAAAAAAACCAGACGCCGATGGAACGCGATTGCTTGTATGGGAAGCAGTTGAATTTACGGAGTCTTGTGACCGTTCGTTCTTGTTCAAACGGCCGTGTGCCCGCTCAAACTGTCGTCTGCAGGGGCGGATTTAGAGGGGGGGTCCGGATGACCTGACCCCCCTCTTGATTTCTGCATGTGTAAAATTTAGGGCGTGAAACGAGGGAGAGGGGGAGGGGGTTCCTAAACATATGGTACGTTGACCAACAGCTGACCCCCCCCCCCCCCCCCCCCCTCAGGAAATTCCTGCATCCGCCCCTGGTCGTCTGCACATTCAAACGACAACCGTCCATAGACCGCACGGTGTCGCGATAATTGCGATAAGAAGAACATTTGAAGGTTTGGGGTAAGTAGGCTCGGTGTAAACATTGAATAAAAGGGTATGTTGGTCACTGTTAATGGTGACCATCACCGACTTGGATCATATGATCCAATTTTGCTTCCGATTTCCAGTATCGACGTCAAATATCGCACTACAAACAACGTTTTGTTTTTGTTTGAGCAACGTTGCGATTGAAAATTCGCCTTTTCCCGCGAGTTAAAACGTGGTGGCGTCGTGCAAATAGCGCCCAACGACTTCCGGTTTTGAACTAGACAGCAGGTTTTGCAGTATTTGCGAAATCAAATATACGCGCTATCTTCTGCAAATGGCCACTTGTAGACCTGTTAGACTTTATTCACTCTTATGATAAAAGAATGATATAATTTGGAAATAGATAGCGCCACTGAGTTTGTTCCTAAACAAAAAAGGAGCGAACAGCATGCGGTATCTCATCATGTGAATAAGGCTTTAGCGTTGTTGCTGGTGGAAAGCAGTGTCGCCCTCTCCTGCATTCGTTTCAGGCATGGTTTTTGTCTTGAGCTATCCGACATTGAACTGCTCTGTAAATTGAGCATGCGTGGAATCTAATTGAAGAAACAGCTTGCCACGCGATATAAGAGGCAGGTGGTGGTGATGATGTTGTTTTAATAAATAATCCAAAAGAAGAGGCGGGATGCAGAGTGATAGATTAGTCTCCCAAAGAGGGGCCAGCTGTATACCATCCTGCTGGGAAGTGAGGTGAAAGGGGAACAGAGGTGAGGAAGGGAGGGGAGGAGAGTCGAGGACCGCTCCAAGAACACTTGTTCGCACTGCACGTGATCCCGTTGGGAACAAAATCTTTGTTGTACTCGGTGAAGGTATGGCGGCTATGTTCACATTTTCAAGGAAAATGTTACGAGTCTGCAAGTAATGGGTACGTCCACGAAATATGGTCAAGGTCTTCCACCACATTGCAGGCTTCACATAGCGGGGAAGAGGAGCGCCCAATTAGGTGGAGTCTTGCTTTCGTGTTGGCGCATCCGACTCGAAGTCGATGAAGAAGCGCCTGTTCTTTTTTTTTTAATTTTTTCCTCGGAATAAGATGTGGACGAGATCCTTCTGCTGTCTCAGGGTGAAGGTGTAGCATTCTAATGCTTCTTTGAATAAAGTGGGCAGCTGTGGCATGGGCATCGGCGTCTTCGTTACCTTGGATGCGACGTAGGAAGGAATCCATTGCAAATAAAAGGTTTTGCATTTCTGCCTGCGGCTTGTGCAAGTTCTGCAGTTGTTCGAGCAAGAGGAAAAGCATCTTCCAGGTTCATGAGTTGTCGTAACGCTCCTTTTGAATCCGTAAAGACCACAACCGATCGGGGAGCTGGAGGGAGGGGTGTCTCGGTGATAGCTAGCCTGATGGCCTTTAATTCAGCTATTGTGGTGTCCCATGTTGCTCAGGCCAAGCTCCGGGACACTGTACGCTGCTGTAGTTGTGTTGTTCTTAATAATGCCATCAGTGTAAATATCTAACAGGGGTGTCCGTTTTTCTCGCAGCCGCAACGCAGTCCAATGCACACAAACGCAACCATGCGTAGGGGGATGCAACCAAAGAGGCGTAACAAAGATGAGTTTTTGTGGTCTTGTTTATTAGCCTATACATACACATAAAATCTGAATTGTCAAGAATATTTATATTACTACAAAGACGTCGGCGCGGATGCTTCGCTGAGCCGGACCTTGGCGATTTCGACGAGGGTCTCAGTGGACTTCTCGCACGTCGGATAGCGCGTGTAGCAGGAGTCGCGGTCGGAGGACTTCTGTCCCACGACGGCGGCTTCGCGGTATGGGATCCAGGGAGCCATTGCGTCTTCGGCAGACAACGATCTGGGAACAAAGTGAAAGAGCAAAGGCTTTATGCTGCGGCCTACAAAGATTCGACACAATGCTCCTCGGAGAGATTGATATAAATAAACTACCAAGGAAAGGGGACAAGCTTGCACAATATGAAATGTGCAAAAAGTTACTGCAAATGCCGAAAAAAAAGAAGTCATTTGTATTTTTGTAACACCCAGAGTAATAACTTAATTTGAATGTGTCCTTATTTGTCTTTAAAACACTTTTTTTTGTGTGCAGGAGGCCAACGCGACAACGAACAGGCTGAAAGGTCATGATTGCGTAAGACGAGCTGACTGCCGACTCGAAAATCGGACTTCCTCATCATAACATGCGATGGCAAGAAGCTCAGGCAATAGTGTTTTGCTTCTGTTGCGAAACATTGCTGGGGGATGGAATAGTTTTCTGCGAAATTGGCGACAACGATTTTAAGCGCTAAGGTGGCTGAAGTGTCGAATCCCTGAAGCGTAGCTTGATTAGCCTAAAACCAGCCTAATAAGCTATCGAAAGCCTCGATGAACCAAGAAGTTGTGAAAGGGCTTGATGAGTACTTACACCATGAAGCCGGCGACTTCCTTTCCTCGCTCGCCGATGAGGTCTGGTTGCGCGGCCAGCTCGCAGACGACCCTCTGGACGCAACGGTCTGTGTCGTACGTGCTCACATACTGGAAGATGTCCTTAAGGGCCATTGGGCTGACCATGGTCGTGGCGTCGGTGGTCGTGGCGTCATCGCCGCTGGCATCGGTAGTTTCCTCGACTGTCTCTTCCGTGCTGTCCACGTCCCTCCTGCGCCTGCGCAGCTCCACGGAGGACCTGGAGTATCCGTAGCCGAATCGGGGATGGGTGTAGCTCCAGGCGTGGTCCCAGCCGGACGGCAGATAGGGCACGGGCTTCCATGGGTCAACGGACTTCCAGGGGTCGACGGGGGCCTCCAATACCGGCGCTGGGGCCAGGGGAGCCTTGATGACCTTCACGGCGGGCACGACAACGGGTGCCACAACGGGCGCCACAACGGGGGCCACTGCGGGCACTGTCCGAAAAGAAAACAGATCAAGAAATCAGTCTACCCAGCATCAGACTTTGTAGAAGTCCACTTGACAGTCTACCAATACTTATGGTTTACGCACTTGTTAATCACCCCAATCTACTGATAATGACAAAGAGAATATGGAGCATATTGGAAAATGGAGATTGAGGCTGCGCGTGTTTGGAAGCACATGCTGCTCGAGAGCATGACGGTAAAATTACGCTTGCGAATGGCTTGTGTTATCTAGACTATTAATATTTATCTATTAAGCATTACGGAGATGAGTTAAATAGATCTCTCGCTATTAAGAACGATACATTTCATGCAAGATATGATCAAAGGTCCGAGTGATACCGTGACCGCGGGCGCGCGGTTAAAAGCATGCTGCAAAGGCTCCGGTAGTGCGATACGCGGAACATGGCTTGCTAAAAGTCCCTATTTTGAATGTGAACGAGTGGTTCGCATCAGGCATTCAAACATAACGCTCATTATTATCAACGTTTAGAATTCACCGAATAACGCAAACTCTGCTCATCCCCCTGTATACTGTTTAAAATAAGTGCCACAGGCAGTTTCATAACACCACGTAAGTGAGCGGCGCTTATGTTCAGTCAACACGAATCGAAATACCGAAAGATTCGTACTCACCCACGGGTTCATAACGGGCCTTCTTCTCCGCAACCTTGGACACCACTGCCTTGGCGCCCTTAGCCGCTGCTTTCCCACCGGCAGCCGCAGCCGCAGCCACAGCCGTCGTCTTCACCGCAGCCGCTCCAACGCCAGCCAACTTGAGGGCGGCAGCGTTCGCCAAAGCTGCCTTGACACCCACCGCTCCGAGACCGGCCAGCGTGAAACCGAAGAAGCCGCCGGTGCCCAGGCCGACGCCGATGAGACTGGCGCCCTTGAGACCGACCAGGAGCGGCAGGGCCCAGGACATCGGGGCCACGAGGGCCACGGGTAGGGCGAGGGGGAAGGGCAGCAAGTAGGTGAGGGGAATGGTGGCCGGCAGCAGGCTGAATAAGGTGCTCGTGGCTGCCGTCATCGTGGACAGGCAGAGGAGCGCGAAGACTACTCTGAAGTTCATGGCGATGACCGGTTGGGGTTCCGAGGATCTGTTACTGCAAGACATCGTGGTTGAAGAGCGTTTTTTAGAATCCTGGGTATGTACTAGTGTTTAGCTGTTAGGGCTGGTCGAAGACACTGACGCCTCTAAAATGAGATAGGGGTAAGTTGTCCGAAAGCAAGCGCATACCTTCTAGTCTAACCTCCTAGATCCCACACCCAGTAAAGGTTCTGTGGTTCTGAAGCTGTAAGCGCCCAAAACATTAGGTCAGGCCCGCGAAAACGTTCAGTGCGCGATAACCGGGCGGCCCGCTAAAGATAGTTTGCAATTTATTTTTGTCCTGAGTTTTTCTGTTGGACGAAAATGAGTTGCAGACCCCGAGCAGCCATTGCAGTCAAGTTGGTAAGGTTTAAGCTGTGCAGAATCACAAATAACAAAAAAATACGGACGTGCAGAAAAGAAGAGTTTAGCCTATCATAAACTAGAAACTCTGCCGTACACATGCAAGTATAAAAAGAAAACTTAATACAACATGCGAACAATAGTCTGACTAATTTGTGTCAAGAGCGATTTAGAAACAGGTGATAAATTAAAACCACGCATAATGAAAAGATCAACCAGGAAGTCCACATGGGAGCATAAATCGTTAAAGAAAAATTGTCAGGAGGTGCAGAACGCAAGAAGTAGAGAAGTCTGGACTTACCACCGAGTGCTCCGGGTGAAGCTGTCTGACTTTCTCGTCGCCAGGAACTCGCTTATATACACTCGCGACTGCAGGTTCTCAACCCGAAGACTCATGCCAATACGCAGAGCTGAATCGAGAGAGGGAAACATGACATAGAGAGGCGTAGACAAATCCTTAGCAAAAGGGTAAGTGACCCCTGGGGCCCTTTGTCATCATTCCGTGCAGTCCCTCTCCCCGAAATTATGGCTCCTTAATCCATGCGCTATCGTTCGGAGCTTGTTCTGTTGATTTCGGCTTTGCGTTCTAGCTTTCTAAAGACGATACTATTATTCTAAGTATAATTCGTTCACCCCGAAGCTGACATTGCCGTCGGGGCTACGCGCTTGCCTGGAACAATCAACCGCGTCCCTTCCATCAGATGGTTCCCCTTTCTGCGCGGGGGATTAAGCGAAAGTGTGATGACCTCGTGAAAGACAGAGAGGTATGACTAGTCTAGCGAGCAGGTAGCTTCTACCGAACTGTCAGCTTTCAAGACGAACATAGCATAGATGACCTCAAGACGCTAGACCAGACCCCAAGGCGTCGCGCGGGGGGACATGTGTTGGAGGATTTATTGTGGCCAAGGTTGAGGAGTCGCTAAGTACCTCTCCAGGTGTTCGGTCAAGGCTCCTTTCTCGAAGCGCGCGGAGTGTCGACCTCAGCTGTTGCTAGTGCAGGAGGGGTCGGAATACGTAATTATTTGAACGACCGAGGATGGCATGAAATTGGAGGTTCTTACGACGAGGTCGTTGGTTCGGATTGTAAGAGTGTTTGCGAGGGACGTCCTCCCAGACGCGGTCACTGTAGCGGGTGACAGACCAGTGTAAATATGTCAGAGGGTTGTTGACAGGGTCGAGTTAATCGGTTGAAGCTCCCTAAAAGCAGCTTGGGACTCCCAGGAAGAGGAAGCATTGTCTGTCTCCGAGAAGAGTGGAGATTAGGCTAGACGTTGGAGACACCGAGCTTTTAGAGCGGCCTTCGCCTGTTCAAATGTTTGCTGCTTTTTTTTTTTCTTTTTTTTTTTTCTGTTTTGTTTGGTAGTGTTTTCTGTCAAGCTGCACGTTTCGAGTTATTCGTTGTTTTGATAACATAATTTTACGAACCAGCTGGGTTGCAAGTCAAAACATAAAAGTAATTATAAGTAAGGCTATACGGCGTGCCGTGTAGCCTTGAAACTTGTGAATTTTAAGAAACGAAGGCGTTCCTTCTTTGACATTTTTGGGAACATATATTAAACAGGTAAGAAGCTAAATCGAGTTGTTGCGGCTTATCAGTCCGTTAATTTTGCTCATTAAACATTCGCGGTTAAAAGCAATGTAAATTTATTTAGACAACGACACAGTCTAATTAAGGCGGGCAATCGATCAATTAACCTACCGATTAATCAATTAAAGCGTTAATCTGGATTAATTGTTTTAATCGGTCAATCGGTAAAATTTTGACGAACCAAAATAAAGTAAAAATTAAACGTTTTCACCCCACGGACGTGGACGAGTACACCAGTATGAATGGCAAACTTTAAAACTTTAACCTAAAGTAAACTTTGGGGTGAGATCTGTGGCTCCAGAGACGTGCAGAAGGTTACACGTGTCCCGGCCACTTCAACGCCGTTCGAGTGTCAGTTTAGAGGAGCAGAGGCTATTGGGAAGAATCAAGGGAGGTCGCCCTTGCAGGAGAATATCAACGAACCTCTTTGCCTCATGCAGCTGAAGAAATATTGTGTGAGTGTGAGTGTGAGTGTCTTTGAACTGTTTTTAACTATACACCGAGGTTGATTTATAATCGCAATTCTATATTACGCCGTTTATCACCGTATCCAGCACACACACACACAAAAAGTGATTTTTTTATTGTTATGCATGGAAATGAACGTGGTCGGTTAATCGATTTATTAACCAATTGAAGGGTGGCGATTGATTGGGTTAAAAATTTTAATCGACGTCCAGCGCTAGTCTAAATCATTGATTCTTGTGATAGCGCTTCTCTGAACCACCGTAGGCAAAATAACTCTGGTTTCTTTCTTGAAACAGTTATCGTGCATGTAAATCAAACCGAATTTGACGACACTAGAGAAAATAAAAATGAAAAAAAAAACATCAGTCATGATTTATTTTTGTTTTCCTTTGAGTACTGAAAAGGTGTTTTCACACATGAAGCCGAGCACTCATTCCGAAAAGACTTGACTGCCCGAATTATTATGGCTGTCAATTATGCGCCCGCCCTCCTGATAAAAACAAACAAACAGGAAAGCCGTTTTTGATTTTTACAGTTGATAATTACCATCCGTTTCACTTTAAGAGTGAGCGTTTAGGGAGTATTCACTGGCGGCCATAACTGTGTGCTTGACTGCTGAGCGCGTGCTGACGGCGAGCTTTCGCAGTTCTTTTTGGCTAATCCGGGTGGTCATTTCCCGGCAAAATATTTTGCCATATCTTCGTCAAGGGCGTTCGCGTGGTCAAAGGCTGGCGGGTGCAAGCCGTTCGGGTGGCGCTTATCAAGCGTGTGCCGGCAATTTACCGGCACAATTTTCGCCCGTGCTCCAAGAGGTCGGGCAGCTTGTCTGCCAGACTGTATCCGGTATCGTCACATCCGATTGGGGAAAGGCAGCTAAACGAAACAATTCTCGCCGAAAGCGGCAAATAGCGGGTTCGAGTGGCAAACGAAGCCGTCGAGACAGACACCCATTTGTGCTCCAAGACAAGATAGCGAAAACAACGACGATAAAGATAATTTATGTTTCAGAGAAAGACAACATTTTTGGAAGAATTTGTCCAGCCTGCGCAAGGTTAGTTTGCTCTGAGACACGGGCTGCATCGTACATTACTTTGTTTTACAACTGTGTATTAACACATTATTACACCGCTGAAAAAAAATTTATGCAGAGCGATGCAGTTCGATACTCGAATGCGCATTAGAATTTCAAGGGGGGTGGGCGCCATGAGAAAACTGAGGATTCCAAAAAAGGTAATACCAATAAACAGAATATGAAAAGCGAGACGCTGGCAAGCCTCATTGGGACCCTTGTAAAATGGCGACAGTTCCCGGAAATCCAACAATAAGCACGCTGTTTGTGCCAACAATATAAATTATGAATCCTTGAGATGTGTGTAAACACAAGCGGCTTCACAATAGTTTTTGAATTATTAATAATTCGAAAACTATTGTGGAGCCGTTTGAGACAGGGTAGTTGAACGCGGGGTTATTGCGACAGGGATTCCGCACGCGGGGCAATCGTGCCACAGCCCTCCAGAGGTAGTTCATTAGAAATGTAAGAAACGTGTGTACACAATAATTACACTTCAATTACGCTTTGCTATTAGAAACTAAGGCAATTACTCAAAATTTACCTTCACTACCAAACTTAATAGACAGATCTCACGAGGCGTTGCATGCGCATGCGTGACGCCGTCATAGCTGTAGTTCAGAGGAGGAAGGCGCCAGTGCACGAGACAGCTCGTGCCGTCCCGTTCTCTGCTCGCGAAGACCCGCAGCGGGGTCGTCGCGCGTGCAGAAGAACTACATACAGTTCCCAAGATGCACGGCGACAGCTGTGGCGTAACAGAACCAGCTGGTGAGATTGGTATATTCTGTTGTGTGTTTGTTTAGAGAGCCAACAGTTAGTCAGCCCCAATGAAGGCCTGGTAGAGCACTGCACGGGCCGGAATTTCCAGGCCCGGCCCGACCCGGCCTGGTAGAAGCACGGCACGAGCCCGGCTCGAGCCCGACAGAATATTTCATTTTTAGGCCAGGCCCGACCCGGCCCGGAACAGAGACTGCCCATACGCGGTCCGAGCCTGGCAGAATCTTTAGACAGAAGCCCGTGCCCGACCCGAGCCCGACCCGAGCCCGACAAAAAATTTTAAATATAAGCCTGCGTCCTGCCCGAGCTTGACAGATTATATACATGCGCACGTAAAGTTTGCAGGCTTTAACCTAGAAACTGTCTAAGCATAAGGCGAGTGCTTCTTTTAAACTTGGACCGATTTTTTTTTTTATACGATAAATATCCCGATTTATTTTCGAGAATATGGACGAAATATGTATTTCATAAGTGATTTTGAGAAAAAACGAAAGTGGGGAATATTTTATTTATGGACTTCTTGAAGAAATATTGGACTTTTCGTTGTTCAATTCGTTTCACAGAGAACTTTCCTCTCTACATGTTTTTGTGAAGAAACAATCGGAATCACGCTATACTTTGTCTCACCCTACGATGGGCTAAAGGCCGAAGCTACGAACCACCAGATCCAATTACGAGCCACTTAGACATTGCGTGGTATTTCGCTTCGATGCACGTATTGGTGCCCGCGTCTCGGATCACTGATGGAAACGGGCGGACAGTGGTTCGATCGAGCAATGAGTGACTCAACAATTTTACATTGCAAAGAAAGCCACGACGTACTTTCTCTTTGCAGTGTCGAAGCTATAAAAAATGACGCTAGCGTTTTTAGATACGGAGCATTATTCGTCCAAAGCTAACCAATCCTAAGCGTGTCATAGTTTAGCGTGGAACGTGATTGGACCTGGCGGCCCGTGGCTTTGGCCTTTAGTCCACCACAGGATGAGATGAAGTATAGTGCATCTTCAAAAGGCTGTGTAAACATAAAATTATTTATGATAGCTAGCTTATCTTTGGCGGCATAGTAAGGCCCCTTGCACAAAGTGCGAAGTCAAGCTCACGTCTTTTTTTTTTTTTAGTTTGAAAGGCAGACTAAAAAAGAAAACACTCATGTTGCACCCTGCGACTGGGGTGCCCTCGTTTTCTTGACCGCACTTTCCCACTATGCTGGTAGGATCCATACGTGTCCTATATCCACGTGAAGGCTTTCAAAATGCAAGACGCCTTTTTTTGAACGGCGTTGTAGTGATTTTGCATTTTGCTTGTTTCTTTTCATTCAACCTAAAAGATCAATGAGCACGCTTTTTTCTATCAACAATTTAGAATTTGCGGCGCACAATTTCCCAGCCACGACCGGGAAATTTTTTTGTTCAAGCCCGAGCACGGCCCGGGCCCGAAAAAACGCATGCTAGCCGGCCCGAGCCCGGCCCGCGGGCCGGGCCGGGCCGGGCCGGGCCGGGCTCGGGCCTTCGGGCAGGCTCGGGCCCGTGCAGTGCTCTAAGGTCTGGTGCGTCCGCTGTAGACGAGACATTTGTCTAGTGCAGTACCATTGCTAGTCTGGGGCCTTTAACGTGCACCACGCAGTAGTGATACACGACCGCACGACCGCACACCACTCGTACGATGTTCATTCAGATTGAGACGGGCAGGGATGAGGATTGAACCCAAGATCCCTATGTTCTGCAGCGCGAGCTTTCGCTCCACGTACTTTGAACTGCGTTGCACTAATTTCTACCAAACTTGTGTGATATTATATTTACAGCAGTTTTATAGAATTAATTTAATCTGTTTCTTGCTGCACAGGTCGCGGAAACACAATGCAGCATATTGGAAAGGCACCATGGTGCCTTTCTTTCGAAAACTTTAATGATCAGGCGAGGCGATAGAGACCTCAGTTGTAAAAATCAGGGAAGCTAGTTCGTTTACTATTTTGCTACATCACTTGTATTGTTAAAGCACAGTGTTTATTATTTTAATCCCATGCCAACGTGAAACTCGTTGAAAACCACGTGCTGGCAGGGGTAAAAATGTGACAAGTGTGCCTTCTTTCTCTGTTTTTATTTTTGTGAGCCTGGAAAACAATTTTATGCGATACAGAATCTTTGTGTATCTAGCTATACAGTAAAACTTCGTTATAACAAAGTGGGATATAACAAAGCAATCATAATTCCCCGTGCTTGCTAATAGCGGGTAGAAATGGACAGTGGCTATAACAAACTAATGGTTATAACGAAATAATTACAACCGCTCCTTCAACTTTGTTATAACGAGGTTCTACTCGCGACTCCAGCAAAACGAACGGCACCTAGCGGGAAAACACTAAACTGGCCGGAACAGGTCCTTTCGCCATTTCTGCTCGTCTCTTGCGGCTTCCTGTATTACCAGTTGTCGGTGGTTTGCTCAATAGAACATTTGTCCCGGTGACTCTGTCGTGACCGTATAGTATCAGCTTGTTACCAGGTTTCTCTGCATGCAGCATACGCAACCGCGTGAACCATACATTCCGCGTTTTATCAGCGTTCATCAGCACCGTGGAAGGAAAGTAGGCGGTCCGTTAATCGCTTCCTCAAAAAAAAGTCAAGCTTCTGGAAAGTCGCTTACTCTAAAACATCACCGCAGGTTTGAAACGTGGATGATAAAAAGCGGGGCAAACCATATTGAGTTCAATGCTTGCTTGCTAACGCCCCAGCGTTGTGCGTTGAGCTGAGCACGGCACGACTTGTATTAGACCGCCATGTTTTCCCGACAGTGGCGTCCTCTATAGTTCGCCATGGAGTCGCGACCACGGCCGGGTCAGACCAGGACATTCCTTACGTCCTTTGGTTTGGATTTAGAAGCAATGAGAGTTTTTCTACCGCTTGGGGGCGCGACAGCGCCACCCGTCCGAGTACTGCCTGAACCACCCTGAACAACTCTTCCGACCACCATGATTGACAGTGTGTGCCAATGTACTCATTCGAAACAACTGTAGTGCTCTGATTGAAATTAGTTTTGGCTTACGATAAGTAGGCGCTTGTTTGCGGAAACTTGTTTTTCGAGAGGGCGAAGGAGAAGTGCTCCGCATATTATGAGGTATGCTGCGCTGCGATGTTACACTGAACACGTAAGCACGTAACCTAGACGATATGGTATGCTTTACGTGTTGTTCAGTGTAACTTCGCAGCGCAGTGTACCTCATTCTGTCAAACCAACGAGCCCAAATCCAAGCATCGTTCCGCGTAAGTCCCCGTGGGCAGGCGGCCTCCACGCCCGTAGCTCTAACAAGTTTGGAAATTCCTTCAATTGAACCCCGGAACCAAAACGGGCCAACACGGTGAGATTAGCGTGTCTCGCTATAACGAGTTAAAGCGCTGTAGGAGGGGCAAGGTCGCAGCGACCACGCCGAGCTGCGGTAGCAGGGAGAAACCAACTTTCCATTGTGAAGGCCGTAAGGAAGCCCGCCTTTTCGCTATATAGACCTTTGCATAAAATTGCCTTCTGCGCGCTGCCATCTTTGTCTGCTGCGCTGTGGAATGCCTTCTGAGCATGCGCTGTTGCTCTATTGCGCGGTATATCAGACGCTGCGCATGCCTTAACGGAGGTAGAGGGGCTTTGAGCGATAAACTGGTATCCGGTTCACCGGGCAAAAGTGACCCCAGGGTTGTAACAGTTACTTCAAAAATGAACCTAAGATGCAGTTACAGTTACTCATACGAAAAGATACCTAGGTACGTACCTAGGTACTCGCTTAAAAATGTACCTAGGTACAGGCACAGTCACTTCAACGATACTTTATTTTCCCCAAATTTGTCAGAATACATTGGAAGTAAAGGTTTTAAACTAAGGGTACACAAAAAACGAGTTCGATAAATGTGATTTATTGGTGTTAATACGATGTCCACATCGGAGTTGAGCATTCACGTGCTTTTTCTCCACGCTCCAATTGGTTCACCAAGGCCACAGCTTTCACTGTTTACCATGTTCACGCCGAAACCGCCGAAACTCGCTTGTTTACGTTCTTGCCCTCAGAGCCGGTGCTGCGATCGACGGGCCCAGAAGACGTCGGCCACATGAAGAAACGCATGAGTCGAGTGCATATATGCCCCTAACCTTCGCGTTGACGAGCGAAAGGCTTGAAGCTTCCTCGTTTTTTTTTTCTTTCGTTAGTCCGAAGAAAAGTAAGTTTTTTTTTTTTCTTCCGGAACTTTTTCAGTTTTGATAACTGCAAAATATAAGTTCGATTTATTGAGTGGAAACTGTACTATATATGCGGTGTATAAATTGCTTTAAATTACGATTGTAATTATAGTTTATTTTCAATTATATTTTATATTGCATTAATGGGAGAAGAGAACAACCACCAGGACAAGATGCAGGCCACAGAAACTGCGCACATCTTACAAGTTATCTCCTCCCTTGTATATCTCTCAGAGGAGCTTCAAATTCGCAACGAAGTCGATTTTGGTTTGAGATGAGGGAAGCAGGTCGCTATTTTTCCAAACGGAGTTCCGAAGCAATTCGATAAATTTTATTCGCTAGAACGGCATCGCTAATCCACCGTTCGCTCAAATGAACACCGCCATTTGCTAAAGTGTCGTTCGAAGAACCATCATGGGCGGGGCATCGTTGGCTAAAACGTCGTTCGATCAAATCAGTGTCTCTCAGGTCGTACCCAATTCAACGTTAATCACGGCACATGGTAGTGTGTTAATACTTCAAGATTTATAGTTTCTGTCATTTTGACGAGGTGAATAAAAAGTACCTGTAAAAAGTAACTTTACTTAGTTACAAGTTACTCAAAAATGTACCTAAGATACAGATACAGATTCCGAGAAATGAATGTACCTAGGTTTGTACCTCAGGTACAACAAAACGATTTCCAGTTACTTGTACCTAGGTACTTTACAACCCTGAGTGACCCCCACTTGGCTGCCGCCATGTTGTACAATTTTGACCACTAGACACGTGACCGTACCAAATCATGAGGCTTTAATGCAAAACTGAGCCGAGATTTGTATTGCGGTCGCTGTAAGAAAACATGATAATTTTTTTTTTATACTGTTAGTCCCAGAGATCAGTGTCTAGCTCCGATAAAAGTCCAAAATACAGCACCGCGGCTGACGGCATCTAGGCATTGCGAAGCACATTTCGAACTTAAAAGAAATGAACCATAACTTATCTCGTCGGTACTCTTATTAAAGATCAATAAGCAATTGTTTGTGCGCAGTACTTCGTTAAAAGCGAGACGTAAAACTATAAGGTCACGTGTCTAGTGGTCAAAAATGTGAAACATGGCGGCGGCCCATTGGGGGTCACTTTCAGCTGCCAGTTTATCGCTCTAAGGCACTCTACCTCATGGGCATGCCTCTACAGCTCAGTAAATCAGCATTTTTCGCCTGGGTGATTAGCGACGCAAAGGTATATAGCCCCGTCGTGCTATAACACATATATTTTCTTTTTAAATCTTCGATTCCAGAAAGTAAGTAACGCTCTGTTTCACTTGAAATTTGACCGAAGTCGACGCTACGATCGGATGGAGACATTCAAGCTGCTTCGAAAGTGCGTCGTCACGGTGATCATTGTCTTGGTACGTTTGCTATGATTACTCAACCTACTAAATCAATCACGCACAATGATTGCTCCGCAATCTTGCGTTTTTTTTTTATTTTGTTTGTTTCTGCGTGGTTGGCTTTGCTGTTCGATCGGCTCAAATCGATTGCAGCGTCGGCTGCGCTTGCAGTCGACTAACATCGTCCATACTCCGTTCCACGACAACTTGGTGAACTGTGGAGGCTGCGGCCCCCACGACCCAATAGGGGCGTCGGAGCTAGGCACGTGACAACACTCCATGGTCAGGCCACGGAGGCCTCGTTACCGCCATAGCACAAGCGCCGCCAGCGACGAAAGAAAAAAAGAAAAAAAAAGAAAAGTAGTTTTAAGTTTTTTTTTTTTTTGTATTAAACTCTCGCGGTTTTATCTCTCTCGATAGTACCCTACAAAACGCTGAGGAGAGACAAAGACATGTTTACTTGTTTGCGGTACTTAATTCGGATGAACCATTTTCCGAGATCAAGGTGGCTTTTAAACAATGTTAACGATCGCAGCCTTGCAACCGACCACTTCCGGTCAAAACGTCGCCCCGTGGCATTCGCGCCCGCCGCAGGTTCGCGGATAAATTGAGCGTATGGCTGTCGCTCGTGAACTGTTACCGAAGAGCTCGCTACCTATAGCGAACGGCAAATTCTGAGGCGTTTGACGCTCATCCGAAGTTGGTTGGTTTCGCCGCCAGACGACTCTTGAATAGCAGACGCTATTCTCTATTTCGCTATTTCAATGCTCGCGGATGCTCGCGAGAACCCCAGCTCTAGACCAGTGGTCTCAAACTCATTTGAGTGTGGGGGCCAAATAACCCACACCGGAAAGGTCAAGGGCCAACGTAAGACGGGGGGGGGGGGGGGGGGGGGGGGGTCATAGGATTTAAAGAGAAAGGACCTCATGCTCTATGCTTTGGGCAAACTGACAGTTTTGCCAGTGAGATATTTCGATTTGATTTGTTTATATGACTAGTTCGGGTCCTGACCTGATGTGACCACAAGAACTAAAATGACACCGCACCGCCAACGTGTAGGCATTTTGAATGGAACAAGAAAGCAAGTACACTGTCGTTCCCGTCGCTCAATTCACGCAGGAATTAACAAAGCTCTACATGTCTCTAAAAACAGTCACTTTATTTGACAGTCGTTGCTTTCCTGATGGTTTTTATCAACACTCTGAACAAATACTTGTATTTTAATGGCGATTTTTTTTTGAAGGAGGGAATTCCGAGCTTGTAGTTTTATCTTTGGCATTTGCTCCTGCTGATCGATAGTTCGCGCATGCCGAGATGCATCCTTCAATGAATAGCTCGCGCTTGCAGCCTAGTAGCGGAATCGTTGTACATGCTTGGAAGTAAAGAAATAATGCAAAACAAACGGCAAATGAACACAGCTAAGTATAAAGTATGGGAATTACTTAAAAGATCAGAATTATTTTTCGATCGAAAATGAATCGGCGAGATGAGATCACTATGGCGCATGCCATTTCTAGCGTTCGAGACGTGAGAACTGGGACTTGTAGCCGGTTGGCCTGCGGGCTGCGTCCCAGCGAATGACGGGCCGCATGCGGCCCGCGGTCCGCGTGTTTGAGACCCCTGCTCTAGACGTTCCGCCGGCCAAATCGGGTGTCTTTAGGGAGGATTTTCAAAACAACTTTCAGAACGTTGCAAGCTGAACAGTCTGATCTGTATCTTCAGCGTTACCTCCAGTTTACTCTCGCAAGCTCTCGCTTTCAAACATTTACATTTGGTTCGATTTCTACCCACACCCGCTTCTTTCTCAATGAACATGTACTGGCGTGTATTCGTGTAATCTCTGTTCTGCAATAGCTACATTTTTTATCTGCAGCGTAAATCAGTGTCGCTGTGGTTCAAAAGCGGACCGACCTTGCGCTGTCTAAACACGAGCGTCTAATTTGGTTTTGCTTTACTTAGTCTTTACATTTGACAATATTGAGCACAACTTTGAAATGAAAATCGATAAAAGCTCTTGTCCTCTTCTATGGAGCACGTCAATGTCGCCAATGCCTTCACGATCCCCCCCCCCCCTTTCCCCCCCCCCCCCCTTTTTTTAGGAAGGAGAAATGCAGGAGTAGAAGCCGAGGAAGTAGTCAAGGCCAAGCCACGGATTGTCCTTTGACCCCGCGGGTGGCTACGAGGAAGTCGACCTTGAGCTTCTCGGCGTTAAGATTATCCCTGCTCATCCCCACGAAGAGATCCATACTTATAATTGGGAGATTGGGTACTGCTTTGAAAAGACGTAATCTGGCAATGATTGTTTTTATTTATTTTCTTACGAACGTTTAGCTAACACGTCGTACCCGCGAAATTTGTTGTTAAAAAAAAAAAAAAGAAAGAAAGAAAAAGGAACGATAGTGCACGAGGAGAAATATTTTTGCAATGTCTGACATATTATTCTTCGTGCGGCTGTTTTGCTCTCCGTTCAGAATAAATCGTCGAGTTTCCTGCATGCTGCTACCTTAGCGGCAACTTTACGTTGAACTTTCTTTTAGTATTTATAAGAGTTAACTCGACTAATGACGCAGACGTGAGGTTCCTTGTTCAGTTGCCTGTTTGGATTGCGTCCTGGACTAGCGAGCGACGACATCGATCGCAAGGTGCACCGTACCGGAGTTTATTTAATGCAGTACGAGGAGACTTTTGTGCGCTGTCGACCCTAATATGCATATATTTCGTTGCAAAGGTAGTTCGTGGGCCGCCCCGACGGGGACCCGTTCACTCCCAAGTATACACCGACAGACTGTTTACAGATGAGCCCGCGTTTGGGTCCGCACCAGATTTGCGTGAGTCAAAACATCTGTCTGCGCATGCGTATAGTGCCGACGGCAGCGCCGCCGCAGTGGGGTGACGTCAGAGAGTAGAGTCTTTCTACATAGTTACCGAAATCTTAAGAAAGGCGGGCGTGGCTTAATATGAACTCCCTCTTCATGGTTGGTTCCCCGGCTTTCTTTTCTGCTAATGCTGCAGTCTCATTGGCTGCCGCCACAGCGTCCGCGTTACGTCTGCCCGCTCAGGCCTTGACCAGCAGCGTCGTTTTACGCGTCTGCGCCTTTACCGCGGCCGCGTTTCTCGTTCTCAATTCAAAGTAATGGCGCGTTTTTTTTTTCGCTTGCGGATTTGCGGGTGAATTCGCGCAGGCGGAAAGTGCATTTCTGAGCCGGGTGGCGAAATCGACTCGTTGCTGGTGTGAAAAAATCAGGATGGGGGTCCGGGACTGATCCAGATTTTTCGTCAGCGACGAGTCGATTTCGCCACCCGTTTCCGAAATCCACTTTCCACGTGCGTGGATCCACCAGCGAATCATCCGCAAGTGTAAACGGGCCATGAAGGTTTGACGCCTTCCCATCCGAAAACAAATCCATGTCCAACGTTGCTCTGTACATTGTTCTCACGGCATTCGACCCGCAGGTATCGCTCGGAGTTCGAATGCAGCGACCGCAACACACCTCCGTATTTTTGGTTTATCTGCGCTAGAACATGCCTATACGAAGCGCTTGTGAGTTTGACGGTTCGGAAATCACTGCGGGATGGCATTCACCAGTGCCACTAAGCGATGAAATCTTCAAGAGAAGTAATTTTCGCTCCTTTTATTGTCAGATAGCTCTTCGCTGGCTGGCGCGGATTGAGTAGAACGTTAAATTGAGATGAGCGCCGCTACTTTCACCAGCGCATGGGGGGGGGGGGGGGGGGGGAGGATGTGCTCTCAGTTTTCGGGACTTGTGAGAAAAAAAAAGTTAGCGTCGACTGTGGCCTTGAACGTTTTGTATAGCGCTGTACTCAGGCAAACTGACATTGATAAAAAAAAAAAAAGAAACTAAGGTCGTCTGTTACACGCATTGTCTACGCGAAATGTTCCTGCTAAGAGCCGCACCGTGACACACTTTCTTGTTGCACGCTTCCAATAGATCAGGGGTCGGCAACCTTTTGTTGTAGTGGGCCGAATTGCCGCAAAACGGAGACAGAGCGAAAAACGGAGGAAAAAACGAATTAATTTTCAGAAAAAAAAAAAAGAAAAAAGCTGTCACAATCTTAGTGGTATACAAATATGTTCTCTTGATTCAGGCACAAGTAACGCAAGATTACTCGAGCCTCCTCTTAATACGGCACGCTTCAGACGGGGCGATTTCTCTCAGCAACTTGACGTCGCAAAACCAGCAACACGGGCCGCCCGCGTTCGTACGCAGCAACCAATTTCTGCAACTTTCCATCATCATCATTCAATTTTATTTTTGGTGAACTATTACCTTTTACCTTTTAATGGCGTTGAGAAGTTTAATACCTTTTAATGGCGTTGAGAAGATTAACTCACCTTTCTGAAATGGTTTATTTCCAAAAACGACCAATTTCAGATCCGAACCAAGTCTTTAGTTGTCATCATCACCGTCAAGCTTTGTCGCGTGAAAATAGCGCGTCCCTGCTTGGCTGCTGCCGCTTCAAACGTTTCCGAGTTGTCCGAGTTGCTCGTCCGCTTCGAACGGGGGATCGGTGGCCGAGTGGCCTAAATCGCACACTCAGCTCGACGCGCGTGGAGCGAAAGCTCGCGCTGCAGAACCCAGGGATCCTCCCTGCCCGTTTCGATCTGGATGAGCATTGCCCCGGCGTGCGGTCGTGTATCACTACTGCGTGATGCACGTTAAAGACCGCCACGTAATATTGTTTGATTTGCAATAAATAAGTAGCATTATTCTTTCTGCTCATGAATATATGCGAAAATGCCTGTTTTGCGTTAAAACCATCACCCGCACGCTCGAAATCTTTGTAAATATAGAGAAGCCAGAAAACAGGTGCCCGATAAAAGTTGCCCGACATAGAAAATAATAAAAAGACTCACCTTTCAAACCCCACGGACTTTATTCTTAGCGTTTCAAATGTTTTTTAACCACTCGTAAATTACTAATCTACAGCTGAGATGCCAGACGCCCATTAAGGCTGACCGCCTGTATAAACATACGCGCAACCAACACTACATCATTATTATCGAGATTTTGAAACTTTAATTCAGGGAGACCCGCGTGAAACTTAATGAAGTCGTTCGCTACAAATGTGTTCTTCAGCGTAGTGTCTTTTGGAGATCGGATGATCAGCAAACTTTATCTGGCAAATCTCTAGAGGGTGCTTCCACGTTAGATTGTACAATAACGGTCAGGCTCATAGTTTTAATAGTTATGTAAAACTATATATGCGGAAGGCATGTTCTTGGGAGAAGAATTGAGGTACGTATGAGCGCCGTAGCCAATTTTCTTCAGAAGATGAAATTTTAAAGCTTGAGGCACAATTATATTGCCAAGGTTTCACTATGATACTTTGCACAACTGTCAATTTCACTCCAAGACATGCGCGTAGTTATAAATTGTCCTGCTTATTTTATGAAAGGTTTACAACAAGTACACGGAATATTAAAAATTACAATAAAGGATCTTTTTTATGCAAATAAAGCTACGAAACACGTCAGGTAAATACGTTTTAGAGACACATTCACAAATTATTTACCAACAAACTACTTTATACAAAATGGTGCAATATGTATCAAAATTAGAATCTTTAGATGTATTTTACGAATAAATAAAAAGTATAAGCTTAGCCATTATTGTAGTTCTGTCATTAATGCAGAAACGAAGCAGATGTCTCTAAACGTGGTAAAATTGCTCGTCAATATTTTAAAAGAACTTAGTTGTTTACTTATTTCTATTTTAAATTCTCCTTAATGGGGCGATGCAACAATTTTTGTACTTTGCGCAAATACTGTTAAGAACGGATCCCTGACGTTAAGGACCTATAAAACACGCGTTCGTTTTTCACCCCACGCGATTGAAGTCTCCGAAAAAAATTAAAGACAAACGAGCAGCGTTCACCCCCTCAACTCGCAGCCAGAACAAGCGGGCACGTGATCTGGAGCCGATTATATGCCGCCAATGTTGATCATAGCCACGCGCTGGGGTTGGCAAAGCACAGGACACGCGCTGAGTTCCAGGCATTGTTATGGCTCGGCTATTGTCGTCGTTGCAGCGATTGGACACGGGCCACTCACTACCCGAATGCTTCTCGAGCTAGTAATTATCCCGAGCCCAAATCGAGTGCCCACGCAATGCTCGGGTCCAATCTATGAACCGCATTCAAATATCGTCATTGGGGTGTAGTGTGATCCCCACGTTACGTCTTCACATTTTGCAAGGAGAGATTGAGGGAAAATGATCGCTTTTGTCCTTGAAATTACACCGCAACAAAGAAGTGTCTTGGTCAGTGGCGTTGCGTGCGAGCATCCTTGAGTCCCACTAGTGCCAGTAAGCTCGTGCAAAGTGAAAAACACTCCAATTGAATTTCGTTGCACCGCCCCTTTAAAGGACCCATGAAACGATTTTCGGACTTCCGGCCAAATAAGATGGCGTTTGGGGATGTCCCTCAACTCATACAGGGTTGGGCAGTATCGCGATACAAATGTATCGCGATAGTATTTCGGAAATACATTTCGTATCTGTATTTCTGTATCGCGATACATTTTTTTCACCAGTATCGGTATTCCTGTATCGAAATACATTTTGGAATGATTCTTTGTATCGCGATACAATCAGGATGAAATGTATTTCGTGACATTACTTGAGAAATACTCCTCCCCCCCCCCCCCCCATAAATAAAAAAAAAGTCCGAACGCATTTATTTTTTTTTTATTTCTTAGGGCATTAGGGTTGAGAGATGCTGGGGCATTGTTGCTATGCTGACCAAGGTTCCTTCCGATTCTCCAAACTATTTCTCTATGCGTCCTCCTCTCTCTTCTGAGAAGTGTTGCGTAGTCGGGGACTCGAACCAGGTGGCGTGCCAGGATTGGAGTTAGAGCATCTTCTGCCGCAGGTCCTTAGGTAGGAATTTCTTGAGCCATTGTTTGCTGGCATTCAATGTCCGCTTATAAATGTATCTCTTGCGTTAGCGTGCACAGTACACCCATCCGGCGAAGCTGAGTCACACCCAGTCAGTTGCAGCACGAGCCTGGCAGTGGTTGACTTGAAATAGTAGGATGACTCACGCAGTGAAGTTCAACACATATTCAAATCACCGTGATTCGAATGCGTCTGCGGCTGCGCCCGTAATACCGCACGGCTCAAGGATACGTCATCAGAAGACGTGAACGTGACCCACTCCTCTGGGGATTCAAAACCCAGGAAGGAGGCCAGACGTGGCCTCGCTGTGCCGACCCAGCCTTCGTACACCTGCTACTCGTCTCGAGCGCGCTGTTTCTCGGGCAGCTCGCACCTGTGCCGGCAATATCAGGTCGCCATCCACGAGGTCTCTGTTTGGGTGATGCTAGGCAAAACTTGATGACTGCAATCAATGCGTCGGTGGCGGAGGGTTTGCAGGAAGGACGTTCACAACAGGGGTGCCATCGTATCGTTTTTTTCAACCGTAACAGAAGATGAGACACGTGTTCCAGGATGCTTCAGGTGGTCCACTATTCTCGAAAATTCCAAATGACACTGCCTGCATGATCTTCAACGATGTAAATTACAACGAAAATACCTATTGCACTTTGATACACCAGCGTGGTAAATTTTCATGTTCAAGGCCACACCTACACATAAAGAATACCAGTTCATTCCACCGTGACGTCATGTGATCAATGTTGGCAGAAACGTCCTTGTTGGACAGGGGCGTGGTGATGTTTTGATGGGAATCAGGGAGACAGAATTTGTTTAGAAGTCGAAGTCTTTTCGCATTCGTCTTCAGGCAGACATGACGTCAGGGAAGGGACCGCGGTCAGTCCTTGATGGAACGTTTTTTTTGAGCACATTGAAGATTCCTCGTCGTCCGAAACCACTACCTTCAAGGCAAAGTGCCAAGCCTGTATACGGGAAAGTAATTTCGGGATCAAAAACTTCCACTTCAAGCTTCATCTCAGTGGCGTCTCTAACAAATGGGAAAAATGTATTGCAGTATCAGTATTTCTGTATTTGCATTTCTGCCCTCCCTAAAATGTATTCCTGTATTTGTATTTCCAAATACTTTTTGCCTCTATTTAAAATGTATTTCCGATACGTATCGCGATACATTTTTACAGATGTATTTTAGTATCAGTATTTTGGCTACTATTTTGATGTATCCCAGTATTTGTATTTCCAAATACATTTTCGAGTATTTCTGCCCAACCCTGAACTCATACAATGTTTCCCGAGTCACGTGCGCATGACGCACCGCGGGGTACGCGGCTTCCGGTCTTGTCTTCTCCTTAGCACTGTGGACGTTGCTACAGCGGGAACAGGCTCTCCCCTCTCTCCCCGTTAATATGCTGCTAAGACCGGCCATTTTGACGGTGTGGAATGCACCTTGCAAAAGAACCCTGGAAGCTAGCCATCAGCACGCGCTCAGCAGTCGCGCACACAGCTATGGCCGCCAGTGAATACTTTTTTAGCACGAGAAAGAAAACGAACCGCGCAGCTGCCGAAACGTGGTTTTTATATCGCGTTGGTCACACCGCTCGTCGGTAGCAGCCAGCCAACGTTGCTAGGCAGCGGAGTAGCGGGGAGGGATGCTTTGACTTACTCCGGATAGATGGCGCTGCAAACACTTCGTGTACTGAACAAGAATATAAAACTTTCGATTCATTTGTTTATGTTGGAACGAAATGATTTCTAAACGTTACCATTAAACTGAGAATATACTTTTCCAAGAGCGATCTCAATAACCGCACCCGCCGTGACGTCACAAAGTTAGTTCCTATGGCCGCCGTACGTGAAGTCAAGTCAAGAAATAGTTCCTTTTTGCTTTTGCGGTTACGCAGCGCATTCACGACATTTCGGGAGAAGTGGTCGTGTTTTATGGTCCTTGTGCTAAAGTAAACAGAAAAAGGTTAATAAGGTGCACGTTCTCTCGAAGTTAGAATCGTTTCATGGGCCCTTTAATCGTCTGCAGTGTCTTGAACTAACTTATGATGGCGAAACATTGAATAACATGTAATAATCTTTTTCCATTTTTTGTTACAGGTAATGATTCGGCTGAGAAAAAAAGTCGCGATAGACGTCTTGATGAGCTCTCAGCCCGAGTGGCACTCTCCAGTAGTTGCAGGGACCATTCAAATAAAACAGATAAATGCTTTCCGTTATACAGCGAGCATATCCACCCCAGATCATTACGACCCCCAAAAGAAAAAAACGACAACAAACATTCACTTAAATTGCGCTAGCCTGTTTGCTTTGTTATATGGACTTTGCTGCATGACGTCGGCTCCAAAGAGACATTTTCTAAAATCGACAAAGGCTGTACTGGGGAGCTGCTCTATCGTAAGGTCTAGAGAAACGTGCTGTCCCTAGATTAGTTTTATATCTGTGCTTCATTGCGTTCTCGCCTAAGCCCTGCGTGACACGAAGACGTCGAGGGCGCGCCGGATCTCCCGAGACGCATTGTGCTCTTCGATGGTTGATATTGAAGCGCTCGGCCGACTCTTGACATTCAGAACAAGCAAATATACTCTATCAGGTCAAAATACAAGCTTGAGGTTATCATTTACAGGTTTAGCTGATACCATTTGAATTGTTTCTTTATGTTTTCTGTATATTTTAAGTTTCGATAACTTCGCGAGCTGTGGAAGCTACGGCCTCCGCGACCCAATAAGAGCGTCGGAGCGAGGCACGTGACCCGAAGTCACGGGAGCTTGTGTATCCCTGCGCCAAAGGACCGGTTGTAGTCTGCTGGCCAAGAGTCGTCTGCTGCGAAACCAAGATACTTTGGATGAACGTCCACCGCCGCAATATTGCCGTGCGGTAGAGTAGCGAGCACTTCGGGAAAAGTTCGTGAGAAAACCATACACTCTATTTACCCGCTAATAGGTGGCGGGTGCTAACGTCAGGGCGATGTTTTATTGCAAGGCTGTGATCGCCAACGACTACGAAGCCACAAGGAGGAAAAAAAATAAAATAAATAATCGGGATTGGATATTGATGTTCAATTGCCGTTGAAAGAAAAAAAAAAAGAAACAGGGAAATAGTTTTTGTCGCGGACGGCGCTGTTGCTGTGGCGATAACGAGGTCTCCGTGGCCTCGACCATGGAGTGTTATCACGTGACTCACTCCGACGCTCTTATTGGGTCGCGGGGGTCGCAGCCTCCACAGTTGGCCAAGTTTTCGTGAAACGGAGTACAGGGGCTATAATCTGGACACTTTGTGGAAAGGTCGTCGAGTAATTCGGCGGCCGGGATTGGCCGGCGCCTCACTTGACCGTGGCGTCGGCCAATCACGGCGGTCGAATTCCTTGGGCGACTTTTTCACCGAGAACTTTTTCTTTGTTTAAAAAACAAAACAAAAAACAGCTATAATCTAAACCGGTTATCGATGTTTTTTTTTTGTTTTTTTTCTTGCTAGTTGGCGACCGATAAGATTACATAAAGGCTGCTTGAAAGGCGTATTTGGCTCGTCTCGTGGCAGTAATTGTTGTTTGTCCGTCTACTACTGGAACGAGCCGCTAAATCAGCCATACCCCCTAGAAGTCAAGGCCTGCTCATGACGTCATCGCCAGTGGATCTCCGAGTCGCCCCAAGAGGCAAACACGCTGAAGTTCGACCAGCGGCAGAAGCGTCCGTCTCTGCGCCGCCCGCGCGCTAGCGTCGGCAAGCAAGCTGCCTGGAGGTCTACTTACTATCCTTCTATCATAGCCAATCAGAGCTCGGCGTCGTTGCGATGTCAAAAGAAGCAGACGAACTTGCGCTCCGCATAGGTGCCGCTGCGTGGATCAGTAACGATTATTCACTGGCGGCCATAGCTGTGTGCGCGAATGCTGAGCACGTGCTGACGGCGAGCTTCCACGGTTATTTTGCAACATGCATTCCGCACCATCAAAATTGCCGGTCTTGGCAGCCTAATAATGTGAGGTCGTCCTGAGCATGCGCTCTAAATAGCTCCCTCAAATATGGCGTCCAGTATAGACAATTGCAAGCATGGCGCCCCGACTGGTGCCCCATGCGTGCAATCACGTGTAGCTTGCGCGTTAACATAGGTTTGGCAAGCTTACAATTGCACGAACTTGTCCTCACGAGCAGGGACATGGCGGCGGCCAGTCGCCTTGACTGCAATCGTCTATAGTTCAAATGTGGCGTCCGGGGGTGGTTCACTTTAGTTTTGGGTATGGGTGTCAAAAACGCGTTTCCGACTGCTTTTTTTTTTATTTTTTTTACCGCGTCCGAAAATGTAGTTCCTCGATTTCCTCCTCGGACGTGGTCATGGAAGTGTCACGTCGTCGCCAGCCGCGATCCTGCGTCGTGTCTCGACAGCGGTGGTCTGGACGCATGTCAGACGGTTGTTCTGCTGCAGGTGCTCTCCAGTTCGACAGTCCGCGAAAGCTTCGGCCGCCAGGAATTAAAATGCCGCGTCGACAGCGACGCTCGCATTCCCTCGAGATTGTTTTTTTTTTTTTTTTTCATTTCATCAGAACTTCAACGCACAACTGCCAGGGTCGCGACATCCGACGGCATAACACTTCGGCTGCGTGACGTCGTTTGTTACCACTTCGGGACCGATGCATGGGCGGAATACACGCAAAAACAGACCAGTCGTTCCAGGCAAGGTAGTTTGGGAAGTGGTGCTCAGATTGAACGGGTGTAGACTTATACTTA
>JABSTQ010001726.1:0-20094 GCA_013358835.2 Ixodes persulcatus | reverse complement strand
TTTGATGGTCAGCAGGTCGCTGCAGCCAGGCTTCAGGCCCTCGGCGGGGTAGCGTCTGTTCAGGGCATCAAACAAGTTGTTCAGATGCATGGTGAAGTGGATGGTCCCTTCACAGTCCACCAACTCGGGAATACCCTGCTCCTGGTAGTAGTTGAGTCCTCCTGCCATGCTGGCACTGAATACCTGTGTCGCCAGCTTCACCCTCCTCTTGCCTGTTTGGGATGGGTGAATGTGCGCCACTGTGAGCTTGGGACACACCCTGAGGTCTCCAGGCACCAGCTGGTCTTGGTAGAAGAGAGCCTCATAGTGCGCCCACTTGACCCATTCACTTCCAATTTTTAATGCTTTTCGCTTTTCCAGCCGATTACGGATACATTTGAAGAGGCGCAGGGTGTCTGAGAATGCATATATTTTTCGCTCTGGGTCAACCGGATGTTCAAATGAGTGGCACAAGTGTTCTTGACTGCCGCTGATACCACGCTCCGTCCACATGAATCGATTAGTGTTTGCACCATTACAGACGATCCCGTGAAAGTTTGCTCCAGCTTCTTCTAGGAGTAGGATGGCTTGTAGCCTCAACTGGGCAAGGAGAGTTCCCCTGGTGGAGGTGCGTGATACGAAGACGCCGATCGGCTGTGCGTAGCTGTCAGCAAGCGGACAAAACATGAACACAAGGCCGTGGTCTGCCAGTTCGCTGCTTTTCTGGATGTCTTCTCCATCATCCACCATACCAGTGTACGTCATGGTTCTTGAATTTACGGTTTTGCTCTTCCTTACTTGAATTTCGTCAAATATCAGAATGCCATGTTTTTCAGACTCTACTTTGAGCTGCAATTTTATCTTCAGGGCTCGGAAGAAGTCTTGGTCGAATCCACACTTGAGGCCAACCATGGAGATGTACTTTCGGACAGTCTTTACAGATGGCAGAGGCAAAATGTCATTGTCCCTGAGAAACCGATAGCCAGTAGGTGTGCGGATGTGGAGCAGCAGACAGAGCAGCAACCAGTTGTCTTCCTATCTGCGCTGCTGCTTGGACTTGCACTTCGCTGCACCTATGCATTCTTCCACTACCGAAAGCTGGGCATTGGAGAGGTTGGCTGCAGCAAGTAGTTGGCGAAGCGAGTCCTACTGCACATCATGCAGTTACTGCTGCCAGTGAGCTCCTTTTGAAGCTTCTGTCTGGAGTTGAAAAGTTTCAGCCGGGACCTTCTGCTGGCGATCCTGGCTTTCCTTAGTTGCTCCACTTTTGCCTTTTTCGCTGGACTGAATGTGACAAGCCTAAGCTTGGTGCTGTGGGCTGCCTTTTTCTTTTGTAGTCTAGCAGCATGGATGCGAAGCGTGTTCTTTAGTTAGCAACAAGCAGGGCACTGCCCATCAGTACTGGTGATGAAGGTACATCGGTTATGTCGCCACACATCATGCAGGTCGACGAATGCACATTCTGGTTGAACTTGAGGGTAGTCCTTGTGCATAGGGCCACCTGAACAAAACACCAGCCGATCAAGCACCTTCAGGGCATGTGCCAGGTCATGAACGCTTGCGATTTTGATGCCGTCGATGGTCAAGTTTGTGGATACAGCTTTTCCCCAGACAAAGGTGTTGACTGACAAACCTCCGCCCTGTTCTGGTGAGATGGAGAGCACCCTCTCAAATATATGAGGTTGTGACGTGTCAAACTTTGGCATATGATAGAAAAGTCAATTGCCTGCACCCCAGCATAGTCCATGGTGTAAACGGGTCAAGTCTTCCCAGGAAGGTCGACGAGATGTGGCTTCTCAAAAAGTTTAGAAAAAGAAAGAGGATGATCACAGTCGCCTTGGGACGTTTCTTCGATGAATTGCACCTCATCTTCAGGAAAACAGCTTTCCTGTGTAAAGGGCGCCGTAGAATACTGAGAAATGTCGTCATTAGTTGGACTTTGTTCTCTTACTTCGGCGGCAGGACGTTCCGTGTTGTCGTCGCATTGCGCACTTATGGACGGCGTAGTTGGTGCAGGCTCCGCGCTGTTGTGAAGCGCGCTTGTGTTTGGTGCGTCAGCTGTTGGATGTTCCAGGTCATCGCCAGAATATTGCGGTTGTGCACTCGTAGACGGACCATCAGATGTGGGATGCCCTTGACGGTCTGAAGAAAAGAGATGTGACTGTCGTGCAGGCGGTTTCCGAGTGTCGTTTGCCTTGCGCGCCATCCGGTAGTTGGGGTCTCCAGAAAAAATGCAGGGCACTGCATGCTGCGATAGCCTTGGTCTTTTCGGTACGTGCAGAAGTACACGACCCTGGTACTTGGTATGGGTCGCTCTAGAAGAGATCATGTGGCTCGAAAAATGTTTTTCGCAAATTCCGTCCGAACTTCGAAGCTCGCGCTTCATTTGCGGCACAGCTCGGTTCCATGCTGCTAATCGCTCAGGATCAACTGATGCATTAAATATGATTGCTTTCTCTTTCTTCGGGCCGTAACCCGACCGACAATTTGGAACGAAACAGTATCGGCCCATACCTCCGAAACTTTGGCGGGTCCAGGGATTCCAGGTGCCAAAACAAAACCTCTGCTACGCGCGCAAAAAGAAAAAGAGAAAAAGAAAAAGCGCGGAATGATTGTTACCAGACTTCCTCATTGCCACCCGCTTGCGCCGCAAAGAAAAAACGCAGTTTCCTGCTTCAAAATCCAATTAAAGTCAACCGAGATCTCTGTAGGTGCATCTATAATAATTGTATCCTGATAAACGTGTTTTAACATTAGTTTAAATAAAAAATGTCGCTGACACAGCGCACTCTCCCATAGAGTTCCATGCAAATCCGATTCCGATTTTTGGATGGATGGATGGATGGATGGATGGGGCTGAACCCTTTGAATCGGGCGGCGGCTTGCGCCACCTAGCCAGTATTTTTTTAAGCTATTTAATTTACGAGTTACAAATCTAGATATTTAGTCTTAAAAGCTACGGTCCGTACGACGGAGGCGCCTCTATGCAACCGGGTGCACACACCTTCCGCAGAAAGGGTCGCCCAGTAGGGAATAGGAAAATATTCACCCTTCCCTTGACCTATGCCACCAGTCAGATAATCTCTTCTTGGTTATCTCCACCTTCCCCATGTCTATTTTCCCCTCACTATCCCTAAATCCCAGTGCGGTTGTTATATTAATAGGCTCTTCAGCCACTACAGGGTGAAGCCCCTTACAGTAAAGTACCAAATGTTCAGCCGTCTCCTCCTCCTCTCCGCAAGCTCCACACACGGTGTCTACCTCCTGATATCTAGCTCTAGATGTCTTAGTCCGCAACACTCCCGTTCTGGCTTCAAATAGCAGGGAACTCCCCCTTGAATTATCCTAGAGACTCTCTTTATCGATATCTGTTTTACACAACCTGTACATCTCCAATGCTGATTTTGTTTGCATACCGGCTTCCCATATAATTCTCTCTGTTTCCTTAACCTTCTTTTTAACTGTCATTTCCTGACCCACCTCCCCACTGTTGCCCATATATTTAGATCTGAGTTTTCTTGTTCGCTTTCTCCATTTGGTGTCAATACCCTTCATGTACAGATAGCTAAACACTCTTCGTGCCCACCGTCCCTCATCCATTTGTCTCAGCCTATCCTCAAATTCTATTTTGCTGCTTGCTTCCCTTCCTTCGAAAGACGACCACCCCATGTCGCCCTGTACCCCCTGATTTGGTGTCTTCCCATGCGCTCCGAGAGCCAGCCTACCCACCCCTCGTTGTTTTATTTCTAGCCTTGCCTGAATGTCAGGTTTCATACATAGAACTGCATTCGCAAAAGTTAGGCCTGGCACCATAACTCCCTTCCAAATCTCCCTGACCACTTCATACCTGTTATAGTTCCACAATGCCCTGTTTTTCATTACCGCTGCATTTCTATTGCCCTTGCCACAGCGCCATCTGTCGCAAATCGGGGGTACCCGCAAGCAGACGAGTACTCAATCCGGCCACGGCGCTGCGGTAGGCTCCTATGGGCCGTTTCACCACCTGTCTAGCTTACACCCTGGTAATAACCGACGCCAACTGTCGCCCGCGCAGAACATTTTCTTAACTGCATACGGTGCACAGGACTTAAATCTTCGACTGAAGTCAATGCAGCGCTCTCGGTGACTTTGTAAGAAGAGATTGAGCCGAACAAAAAAATAAAGAACGTTCCTGCGCTGGGACGCCTCCTTCGAACGTTCGAATTCTACGAAGGAAGACCGTTATGACCGGCGGAGAGTGTCGACGCCGATGGGGAACGCTCTTGATGCCGGGCGGGCGCTCGCCCACGCATGCGCGAGGAATGGCGTGTCATTCGAGGAGGCCAATTAGCGCTCTCGTTTGTGTCTTTCCACAGCCAATCGCAGCGCCCAAACAGGTGCACCCCCTGGGAGGTAACTGTTGCTCCCTCGCGGCGAACTTTACCTTGTAGCAACGCATTCTTAATAGAGAGCGCTAGTTTCTGCTGCGTCTGAGGAGGTAACAAGCGAAGCGCTTCCCCCCCCCCCCCCCCCCCTGGCCGGGAGGAGGGTGGTAAAGGCGGTCTGTTACCTCCTTTTGTCACCCTTTTTTCTAAGAGTGTATAAAGGCACTAAATATGGTTCCTACGGCAATATTCTCTGCTACGAGTGCTTCTAGATGATTGATTATTCCAGTATTATAAAAACAGTAAGTGTGTCGTCGACGCTTGCAGTGGCAGAGCGGGGACGCCGCCATGTTGAACAGAGGACCGCGGTATCACGGTACAGTGTACTATATAATACGAGGTAGTGTTTCCACCGTCGCAGCTCGGCAATGGGAGCTTGTGAGGCTGCGCCTGTAGACAGCAATCGCGGCGCTGCAGTCGACAGGGTAGCAGAAAGTCGCTGCAGTCCGCACGTGCCGCCGCACGTGCGCGTGCACGCGGTGCACGCGCACAACTACCACCGTACTGACCCTACTGCCGATGCGCCGGTGTCGACACCTATCGCGATCTACACCACACGCCTCACACGAGCGCTCCGGTCTCAACACTACTCCGTATTCTAGTACACTGTAATCACGGTAAGGCGACCACGGTACAGCGTTTCAGGCACGTGACGCCGGTACAAATCACGCATGCGCAGTCGGACTCGGACCCCCGATAACGCTAGTAGAGTACCGGTAATACGGTAACGGTTTGCTAAAAGTCCCTACTGAAGCATGCTTCTAAGCGCGCGCCCGAGTGATACCGTGACCGCAAGGAGCGCGCTTAAGAGCATGCTTCAAAGACTTCGTTAGTGCGGTACGCGGGACACGGAAACGGTTAGCTGAAAGTCTCTTTTTTACAAGTTTGTTACCGGAAGTGGCTACGAGTCGGCCATATAAGACATTTTATCTTTAAAATGTTCGAGTGAATGGACGTGGTCACTGAATCTCACAAAGCTCCATCCATACAGGGTATGGTATGTTGCAGTTAGAGTCACGTTGCAGTCTGCTGGAACTTTGAGCTTGACCCTGAAAGTATTCGTAGGTATGGCAAGTGAACTGTAGCCCTTCAGAGAGACGAAATAATAAGACCAAGCAGTCGTTTTTCCTTTCACTGTTTATTTCAGATCTGCGGAAGTGATTGTGGAAACGTAATACTGCACATCTCAATTTCAAGGATTATTTAATATTTATTGAGATTGCGGATTGTCGTTAAAGACACGAGTTTCCAGTTTGTAGACTGGCTATTTTTGCCCTTTCAAACCCTTTACAAAGGGCATGCTACATCTGTTGATGCATTGTCCATCTATGCATATCTATAAAAAATAAAAACAGGTGATAAAACATGTAAGGTTGAACAATATGTCATTAAACAATTTTACTTAAGCGATTGTTTTAGGAGTACATGCAGTGGGCCTGCAACAAGTTTATACTAGCATAGTTGTTTATTCTTTTTTTTAATGACTTGTGGGTGTGCTTGAAACAGTGCATGTGCGGCGGCAAAAGATTTAACACGGCATTAGAAACCGTACGCCAGTCGGATACCGATAATACTGTACAGGCTTGAACATCTACAAAAAAGTGTTTATTCCGGCACCTAGCACCTAAACGTGTGTTTATTTTTACTCCAGGCAAAGCACAAATACACCCAGTAATCTATGCGACATATTTGACATAATATCGTTGTGTTAAGACCTCCTGGCATCAAATGTTAACGTAGACGCTAAAGTTGAAGCCTGGGCGAGTTGGTATGACATACGTAGAAGGTTAAAACAGCGCAAAAAACGACGGACAGGGTAAAGGAGGACACAGACAGAGCGCTGACTCACAACTGAATTATATTGGACGCAACGGTGCAATATATATATACGCACAATTGAGAACAAAAAAGAAGAAAATCAGCCTAAAAAACACAAAACTAAAGCACAAAAAACGAAGTATCGCCACTAAAAAGACATAAAGAGGTCACGCCCTAAAACCAAGCTTATCAAGAGGCCAGAAAATTAATCTCCTTCCTTGATAAGGCAACAGAAGGACTCCTGACACACATGACACTTAATCTTTCTATTTCTAGAGCCTCCAGAATTTCGCGTGTCAGCTGGTCCCGGTGAAATTCAACGACATCGCACTGTTGGAACTGAGGCCATAGAGTAATATACTAGAACGTAAAGAGTGGCCACTCGGACCCTATCGCGGCCCAGGAAGTAGGTTTCACGGCAGCCGCCAGCTGGCGCCAAGGTGCCTAATTATTTATACATTTGTTATATTTTCACCGTTCATAAATTGTTCTATCTTAATTTAGAAGCTTTTAAAATTATTAGTAGCTTCGAAGGTTAGAGAAAAGTATTCCAATGATTGCGACTTCCGCTTGGGCAAAACGCCGCCATAACAGCAGCCTGGGTGTTAGGCTCGGCGGCTCGGGCGGTCTGCCCGCTGTTCCTGTCGTCCCGTAGATTTCTTGGTGTTCACTTCGTGGAAAAGGTGAGCCATTTCAAAACACCATTACGCAACCACATGAGGAGTGTTTCACGGGTCTGTTGGGCGTCAGCGTCTTTCGGGCTCGCCGCTTTTCTCTGTTCCATCAGGTTTCATAGCGTGAAATGCAGCAGGGCAGAAGCGTCTGACGCTGTAAACACGTGCGCGTTGTCTTCAGCGACGCTGATTCCAGCTTTCACTTCTCAAACGCGCGTGCATTACATGCTCATTTAAAGCGTCGAGCTCCCTCTCGTAGTTGTTTCTTTCCTGGCACTTACGGTGAAATGAAGCACACAGTTTCTGCGGGGGCCGAGAGTCGGTGACGCCAAAGAGATGTCCTGAGACGCTTCGCTCAATGTGGTGTGGTTTCATCCTACTCGCACGGGTTTTTCGCTCTTTGCGTGAGGTTTTGTCCTTATTAATGTTGAAAGTACATGCCGCAGCACCGTGCTTTTAATTTGATCTGGTCGAGAAGAGCCAGCTCAGAGAAATGAAATCACAGGTGAGCAAGGCATCCGATCATCTGCGCAATTCGGTGCACCCTGCGCGCTGGAGTATGCTGGAGTACCATAGGGAACCACAATATCATGAGGCGCCGAAGCATTGGTTTCACGTCGTCCGAGTTGGTCTATACTAACATGTAATTCATCTTTTTATTCAAGAGCGCTGTTCGTGCACCGTGGTTACCTTGTGATTTATACAGTACGAACTTGACCTTGTGTTTTGTATATTAGTACAGTTTATTGTGTCATGACCAGCTCCCTTTCGCAGGCATATCGGAATCTCACGGCGCCAATTTTGTAAATTTTCTTCTGCAGCGCACGCCATCGAAATGCCCAACTACGGTAGCTACTGCTGCGTAGCGTGGTGCGGTAACAACGGAAGAACTTGCAAGAAACCGGGAACAAAGTTTTTCCGGGTTCCACGGGACAGCAGGTAGCCATGGTTTCCATCTGTCTTTTTTCTAAAGACTTACTGGATGACTGTTCAGCTGTCAAAGCGAAAGAACGGAAAGTTTGTTTCTTCAAAACTAGTTTCAAAGCTGTAGTAAGGGAAAAACTTGGGCGAGTTCTTTTGCATAGTGATGGTTAAAAACAGTGCAGGCGAGACGAAGGACCAGAGCACTGGAGTACTCGCAGTACCAAGTTTTGCTCAAACTACACTAAGGTGGTTAAGTAACACAGTCACTTACCAGCCGTAGAATTGTTATGTATTTCATTTTTCTTAAAACTGTACTTGGTAATCTCGAACATAGCCTGTACTTATGAGAAACTAATGTATTAGATACTACTGTGTGTTTGCCTTCACATCAGCACAGACGTAAGACTTCACTGAATATATCATGAACAAAAATAGTTGTCATTGAAAATTTCTGTTCTTTTTGTGACATCCTATAACTTCAAAGGAACAAATAAAATTATATATCTGTGATGAAGGGACAGAGGCATTCCTGTTAAACAGCGATGGCCTATGTATTAACCGCCTCTGGCACTTTAATATTCAAGTCATCTTCAGGCATTTATATACCTGTACTACATGTCACAGGTGTAAGGCGTGGGTCGAGTATGCCAAGAGACATGACCTCATGGACAAACCGGCGGCGCGCCTATATGCGAGCTACTACGTGTGCAGCGACCACTTCACCACTGTACACGACTTCATGGACCCTGGACGAACGAGGCTCACAAAAACAGCAGTGCCCAGTGTTCGTCCACAGGAACACTGGCAGTCTGTGATATGTCGTGGTAATGCTTTATTCACTTCCCGATGTATGCAAATTATAGATAGAAAAACTTGGCTTACATGTAACTCTACTTTTACTGCTTCGTAAGCTCTGACATTACTCTTATTTCTATCTAGCATCACTGGTATGGTCACGTTTAGGCGATCGTGTCATATTTGAGCATCTGCATCACATTATCGTGTGTTCACTTAGTCTCAGTATCATTGGTTTGGAGCTTCCCTAGCTCCGAACCTTCCCATAATCTAGAAACGTTTTGTTTCAACGTCCAGAACGTGTTGACTGCTGTGTTACACCCCCAACACTGCTGCTGCTGTGTCCAACATTTTGTTAATTGCAGGTGACTTCATCTTGTTTCTAATAGCCAAATTGTAGCAGACCTCGTGGAGGCCAGCACCTCGCACGGCACGCCTTCGGACAGCCAGCCGGTCACCCTGTCCAGGGCAGCTCATGGTGAGGAAGCGACTCTGTTTGAAGCAACAACTTGTTTCTGATAACCAACTTCTTGCAGATCTCGCGGAGGCCAGCACGTCGTACGGCACGCCTTCGGACAGCCAGCCGGTCACCCTGTCCAGGGCAGCTCACGGTGAGGAAGCGACTCTGTTTGAAGCAACAACTTGTTTCTGATAACCAAATTCTTGCAAATCTCGTGGAGGCCAGCACCTCGCACGGCACGCCTTTGGGCAGCCAGCCGGTCACCCTGTCGAGGGCAGCTCATGGTGAGGAAGCGACTCTGTTTGAAGCAACAACTTGTTTCTGATAACCAACTTCTTGCAGATCTCGTGGAGGCCAGCACGTCGTACGGCACGCCTTCGGAAAGCCAGCCGGTCACCCTGTCCAGGGCAGCTCACGGTGAGGAAGCGAGTCTGTTTGAAGCAACAACTTGTTTCTGATAACCAACTTCTTGCAGATCTCGTGCAGGCCAGTGCCTCGTACAGCACGCCTTCAGACCTCAGCCCAGTGACACCATTCTCCTCTGCCAGCTCTGAATCAGCCGAGGCTTGTAAGTGTCTAATTTTCTTTGCTTATGTGGATGCCTCTATGCTTTTCATCAGTAAGATTCTTCTGTGCAAATGGAAAGTTGGTATTGCTTCCGGATATCTTTAGTTAACAGGCATTAATGACCTAAAAGTTTAAGACTCAGAAATATAAGGTGGTCTTGATTTTTCACATTAAATAAATAAAATGCAGAGTTGAGTGTACAAGCTCAACTCTATGGCCACATATATTGTTTGTCAGCTGGCTAATATTCTGTTTCTTGGTTCTAGCTATTTCACGCGCTTCCACGCCCAGTTTCCGCAAGTCAGCAGTGAGACCTAAGGACGTCATAAAGCGTCTTCAAGCCAAGGTCTCGCTCTACAGGAAGGCCATCACAAGACTGCGGAAGCAAGAGCAGAAGGCGCCTCAGACAGCTACGGAAGCCCTCGCCATGATTCGCCCTCATGTCACTGAGGAGGTATTCCAGCTGGTGTCAAGTCATGTGAAACTGAGGTCGAAGGGCAGGGGAAAAAGATTTCCGCTGTGGCTAAAAACGTTTGCCTTGCACTTAAACTTTTGTGGGCCGCAAGCGTACCGATTTTTGTCCGCACATTTCACTCTGCCTTCTCGGCGCTCCCTGAGAAGGTGGCTGTGTAATATCAAAATGACACCCGGAATTATTCCAGGAATAATGTCGTCTATCTCGACCAAGACGCAGTCGTGGAATGAACGGGACCAAGTCTGTACCCTCGTCTTTGACGAGATGGTCCTAATAAAGAACTTGGCCTATGATGTCACTCAGGATGTCGTTCAAGGATTTACGGACGATGGCATCGAACGCACTTCCACAATCGCAGATCGAGCCTTGGTTGTCCTACTCTCTGGTATTTCTAAGAGGTGGGTTCAGCCTGTCGCCTACACTATTGGGCAAACATCGACGCCATCGACCGTACTTCGTAACTTGCTGACATCCCTGATCGAACAGCTAAAGGACATCAGAATTACTGTAAAGGCTGTCATATGCGACCAAGGGGCCTCCAACGTCAGTTTGGCAAATCAGTTGGGTGTGTCGGTCAGTCAGACATATTTTACTGTACAAAAATGAACGTGTCTACTTCAGTTTCGACGTTCCACACCTGATAAAACAACTCGCAACAATGTCCAAGCCCACAGGCTTCACATCGAAAATGAAGTTGTGGATTGGTCGTACATGTACAGTTATACCATTCAACACATGAGATGCGGCTGCGATTGGCACCAAAGCTGACTGACCGGCACATTTACCAAAAGCCTTTTAATAACATGAAAGTCAAACGGGCCACACAGGTTCTGAGCGCCTCGGTATGTGTCGCACTGTTGTCTCTTGTGTACGCAAAAGAACTTCCAGAGGCAGCCATGTCTACGGCATACTTTTGCGATCGGATGGACAAGGTTTTTGACTGTTTAAACAGTTCGAGGTGCAAAAAAACAGAGCAAAAGTTGCGACATGGAATTCGGAAGGGAAATTCTGAGCTAGTTGAGTTCCGTGAGAAGCAGCTTCCTTGGATTGCAGCGTGGAGGTTTGAGGGGAGACGCCAGCCACAAACCACCATAGGCTGGGAAGTCACTATTAAAGCCATTCTGCTGCTCTGGGAAGATATTTCTCATAACTATGACTTCCAGTTTCTGCTGACCCGGCGCCTTCAGCAAGATCCGCTTGAAAACATGTTTGGGCGTATTAGGCAGAAGCAAGGCTGCAATACAAATACCAATGTGTCTCAGTTCACTTCTGGGCTGAAGCATATTGGGATTCAAAAGCTTTTCAAGCTTTCAGAAAAGGGTAATGTTGAAGACGACGGGTCTGGGCTCCTTCAGGAGTTGTCGCCATTTTCGCTTCAAAGTGAATCGCTTGCAGACATTGTTGATTGTGTACCGCCTGACAACTTTCCTCCGCTAGACAATATTGCAGAACTGGCGGCACATGACGACTCGCACATCATTGATGAATCTGCAACATACTATGTCGCGGGATTTTTGATAAAACGTTTTGCTGAGAAGACTGCGCCAGGTTGTTCATGTTCAGAATTGCTGAAGAATGAGCATGACACCCTGTACGGTCCTCATCAGTATTTTACAATGCTTAAAGCGTACCACATCCCGGGCAAGCGTTTTGGAAACCTGACCGTGCCATCAGAAGCTGCCTTCAGATACATCCAGCAGCTTGAGTTGCACTTCCTTTCTGTCATTGAAAGAGTGGCGCACCTTCGTAACGTCTGTGGTGTTTTGTATGCCAAACTCGTGGACGTTAGCAGTTTTATGTTTTGCACTAAGGAGTGCCATACGAAGTTTTTAAAAATGTTTTGCAGAGTACGTCTCTGCTGGCATATACGCTTTATTAACCGGAATTTAGACAGAGTTAGGCTCCAAACTTGCGTGTCTGGGGCACAACTGGTGAAGTTTAAAGGGTAGTATAAATTTAAACATGCGTTTAGCATTAATTTTGCATTTTATTACATATGTGTTAGAGATGCGAAGAAAGTTTTATTTGTGCAGTGCAAACCGAGTGTCAAGCATTTTTGGTAACTTTTTTAAGGCTGGGTCGCAGGCCACCGGGATATATTAGTGAATGTCTAATTTCAAAATCATTTGTCTTTGTATTTTTATGTATGGCCATGTTGAATGGGAGAGTTGTCATTTTTCTATTATGCATAGTCCTGTCCATTGATCACGCAACTTGGGTGTCATTGGGCCTTTCCTGGTCTTGTTCACGATTGCTGCTTTAGTGTGATGTGCAGCTTGTACATACATTGGCAAGAAGAGTCATATTGTTTGGACAAGAGCCGCGGGCTAGTCATGTTTTGAATTGCAATTTTATGTTGTGGGGACAATCTGCAGGTGTGGAATATACAAGGATTTGTTTTTGCAAGATTGTTCCTTATGATAGATGCGACGGAATCGGTGGATAACAGATTGTTAAATAATGATTTGTTATGCTAAGAGTCTTTTTGTGCCCTAATAATTGACACTAGAAGTTTTTGTGCACTAACAAGGCAGGCATTTTACACGGCGAGCTACTTCGGAGAATTTGTTTGTGTGGGCACACAAACAAATTTGTGTGGACTCTGAAAACTATACCACTACCCTGTGTGTGGACTATAGTCCGGAAAATACGGTACTTAACAGAACGGTGCACATTGCACGCCGAGCATTTCCAGGTATAATTTGTAATGACCGGGTTGCAGGCCACCAGCCGACCAGTCTTTACTAGCGACTGCAGAACCACTTGATGTGTGTTTTTTTCTAGTGTGTTCGTGTTGAATTTTTCTTTATTGGTATGGATCTTCGTATTGGGTCACGCGGCTTTGGTGTCAGTTGTGACCTTTTAGATGTTTCCTCCCTCAAACCTGTACAAAAAGGCTGATGAGGTTTTTCTGAAAAATATTATTTGTAACACGTCCTGAAACAATTAAGTGCAAAAATAATTTTCACTGTCTTTTGTTTTTTTTTATGTAAAGCAACTATTTTTTATGGTTATCTTCGTGGCCAAAATAAAAATTTTAATATTTGTTAATTGCTGCCTTCTGTTGGTTCTCCTTTTTTTCCTCTTCCGTGACATAGTTTTATATTTCATATTGGGATTGTACATGGTTACCTCGTTACCTGTCTGTCCTGAAATTGTAAATAAATTTAAGCGTGCTTTTGAGTTGTTGAATACACAGCTCAAACGCCCAAGTAAATTCTAAATTAGCAACCGTAACCAAATTTCAAAGTGTAATTAAGCTTGAGGAAGAAAACGAGAAGGACGAACAACCATAGTTGGAAGTTTGTGGCTGTCCGTCCTTCTCGTTTTCTTCCTCAAGTTTAATTATCTCTTACCAACCCGCTCGTTCTGGCCTTAAAATTGTAGTTAGTCACGACAGCCTAGGTGGCGCAAGCTACCGCACAATACATTTGGAAGCACTAATATTAGTTATCCATTCATTTGACTAATAGTATTTTGTGACTCTATCCATGTTGAAAAACGAAACCGAAAGCATCGAAACAGGAAGTCGAGAAAAATTTCAATTTCACTCCCATAGACCCCAGCGGCGTGGGCCGCTGGGGTCTATGGGAGTGGCCACTCTTTACGTTCTACTATATTCCTCTATGCTGAGGCTGGCATCTGCAGTCACGGCAATGTATGCCGAGGTGACCGGAAACCGTCGAAGAGACGTTGTAAGCATGTTCCTTTAGCGCCTGTCATTGAGACAGCGACCTGTCTGGTCAACATAACGCCTGCCGCAAGACAGAGGGAGGGAATACACAACTCCCTCAGCGCAGGTGACGTAACGATTGTGATGCTTCGTAGTGCAGGCCCTCGCCTCCCTATCAAAGGTATTAACGGCTCTGCACAATCTTGAAAGCTTGCCAGGAGCGGTGAACAACACGTCCGCATCACATCTGCCTGCAATACGTTTGAGGTTATAGGCCACGCCGTGCATATACGGAATGACGGTGAATTTTCTTCTTTCCCGTTTTTTTCCTACTGCTGGGAGGGATATCGCTCGTCTCAGGCCAAGTTTTGGCCTGTCCGTCGTTTTTTGCGCTGTTTTAACCTTTTAAGTAACGTAGACGGCCTGTTTTTGTTCGGGGGCAATTCTGAACAAAGATGTATACCATAACGGATGCGTGATAACATCACAGACAAAATATAATTGAACGTCAGTTTAGACAGCGTGAATTTAGTCTGTCTTTGGCGTATGATAAGATTGTTACGCGCTGTAGATAAAACAATTTATCTAGCGCAATACCACCTTAAGCCTGGGGTCTTTAGCATGCATTTCGCACTAGCTATACACGACCGCGTGTCGGTTATATATGTTCATCCAGATCAAATGTGCAGGAAATGGGATAAACCTCAGGGCGCCGAAGTTCTAGAATGCGAGCTTTCTCTACATGTGTTTCTGCGCGCCAACATAATCGTGTAACCGATCGCCCCTCCAAATATAGATGTAACGTCTGTTGTAGGTTTAGAGAGATTGTATTGAGAAGACAAGAAGTCAGACACGTGAACATTGACACCTTCAGATTAGTATTTCTTAAAACGGCAATGCAAATTAGAAATGTTTTTAGGTAGGTTGTGACCATCGCACGGACGAGAGCTGCCTCGCGAAAACCGAGCAGACGTAATCAATGTGACGGTACACACTAAACATTGTAACACCCATAATCGTGTAAAAAGGGTGTAAGAAGGGTGCAAGTTAGGAAAAACACCCTTTTTAGAACCTTTTTACACGATTTCTGAATATCAGTGGGTGTAAAAAGGGTGTGTTGACGTCTTACACCCCTTACACGCGCTTTTTACGCCCCACTTGTAGCGATGGTTTCTAAAATCGTGTAAAAAGGGTGTATGGGCGAATTTTACGCCCTTCATTCACACGGTGTGAGAGGGGCGTAATGTTGATACTGTCGAATACACCCATGATTTCATAACCGTTCATGTTTATCGCTTTGGTGAAACTGTTGCTGATGTACGGCGGTACTAACATGGAGTATGATTAATCGCCGCACGAAGGCGCGTATGATTAGGAAGTGCTAGAGAATAGTTTTTGCAACTCCGATCGAACTCTCCATCCGACACGAGCCGAAAATTACGTGTCGTGCGTGCATCCGTTTTATCAGTTCAACTTCGATTTAAAAAAAATCACTTCCGCTCGCAAAAGGTGACCGAAGACGTGTAAATATACAGCCCAGGAAACATACCGTATTGCGCGATGTTGGATCTAATCGAAAAGATTGTGCCCACACCATTTTGGTTCAGCCAATATTTAACGAATGGGATGAGTCGCGCCGACGCCATCCTGACATAACGTACGCGACGCCGTTTTTGGTTGAGTGTTGAGAGTAGCCTGCGTTAATCGGCTATGCCGGAGAGGTATTTCTATTTCTTGACCGCCTAAAATACGACGTTAAAAAAAAAAAATTAAGCAACACGGAATCTGCTTGCTTTTAGCCCGAGAAGTCTTTCTCGGGCTAAAAGCAAACAAATTCCGTTTTGCTTAATATTTTTTTTTTTTTTCACTGCGCTGAAGCTCTGAACAAGCTGTGGCGCCCTTATTTCGGGTAATACAATCTCACCTGACTGGACCAATAAGTACACTTCCCAACACATGAAGAAAAAAAAAAGAAAGGGAAAGAAGGAACTCAAACGCATAAACAAGACGACGATCAACGAGTTCTACCGAGACAGCACAAGCCACTCCCCGGCTCCACACTTTTCGAAAGGGAACCGCCACTCGAACAACAACTCCAAGGTCCCGCACACAAACGACCCTCCCTGTACAGCGCAGGAGACAGCAGAGGGAGATTAGCTGCTTTGTCCACCCCCTTTGACCTCGTCTTCTGATAAGCTTCCACACCTCCTTTTGGGTCTTCATGTGGCTGTGAGCGACTGCGAAGGCCGCTTCTAGCGAATCAGAGGGGTGGAGCGAAACACGTGACCGCTCTCCGTAGGACAAAAACGCTTGGACGAAAATTTGTCACGCGACTCGCTCTGACGCGCTGATGGGCTCACTGGACTCATAGCCTTCGCCGTTTGCCAGGTTATGGTGAGTTGTAGGGACCACGTAAATCCGGTTTCCAAAAAGCGTCCTTCAGTGCTCTCCTGTTTTTCGTGCAAGCAGGTCCTGACGAGTTCCACTTCGCGACCGTAGTTTTTCGTCGTGAACGGCGGAATATATCCATGTCAACTTTTTTATAATGGCCGTTTAATTCGTCGGAGTCTATGGAATTATTGTGCTGTGTTTGTAGAACGCGTTTCGGCAAAGAGCTGCTCATCGGGCCTCGGCGGACGCGAGACTTCCGTTGATTGTGATCGACCGCCTTCATCCTCGACATTGTGTTTGCGTTGTTTCGAGCTGCGCGAATCATATTGTGCATCTATCACGACAGAAAGCTCCTCATCGGTGACCGCGATACTTCCGTGGAATGTGAGCGACCGCCTTCATCCCCGGCATTGTGTTTGCGAATTGTTCTGTGCTGCTCGAATCGGATTATGCATCTATCACGGATTACATGAGATCGCTCTCTTATATGTAAGTACTCTGCATGCATGCTTCTGATTGTAGTCCTGCTTCCGTCTCAATAGACCATGTTACTGTTTACAAACATGAACTGCAGCTTGCGTCCCAAGTAACTTCTGGTCGTTCCGTCTTTGCGAACGTAGTAAGCAGAGACATGGCTGCGGCCAGATGACCTCCTTGCAATCGTCTGAAGAGAATTTAGTAGAACCTAGTAGAATCTTGATCGAAAAATAAAAAGTGAACCAGGCATGTTTCGACTCATTCGCAGTCATTTCTTCCTGTAATCTTTTGGGTTAATACACCCTATCTTATGGGTGTTGGCCATTGCGTTTTTTTTACTTACCTTTCTGGCGCGGTACACCCAATTTAGAGGGCGTACTGCGCAGTCGTAACACCCTACTAAAACGGTGTACTGTGGAATCACACCTTTATTTAAGGGTGTTCGGGAAAAACACCCTCCTTTAGGGGTGTTAAGTATAACGCCCTTTTCTTAGGGCGTTTTGCTACACCTATATGGGTGTTAGTTATAGGACAAGCCATTTACACCCATAAGGGTGTTACGATGTTTAGTGTGTAGCATGCGGTGCCACCTTGAGCTCCTATGGTCTAGTCACAAATAAGCTGGCACAGCGAGGAACAAGCTCGTTGGACCAGTCAGTCCACGCGTTCTGATTTTCTGAACATACTATCGCCCAGATCGCACAAAGAGTGGGGTCAGAATGAAGATAAATGAGAGACGACTGACAAGTCCCGCGAAAACAAGCTTTTCAAGGCCCTGCCGGAGAGATCCAGCTGGCGAGAAAATGCAGACCAGGATAAACGGGCGAGAGTATATAGCTCGGAATCACAAATACAGTGCGGAGCGCAGCCTCATGTCATGGCTGCGAGTTTTATTATAATACACAATGATGGTGACAGAAGCATGAAGCGTGGGACCGTATTGGGTTGCTGGGAGAAGCTAGCGAGCGATCGCCACACTTTTGCGATCTCTTTACTAGTATGGCGACGTATAAAATCGTCGGCAGCAGCAGTAGCAGCAGCCTCAGCAGCAGCAGCAGGAGCAGCAGAACAGCCGCCGAGCGAAGAATCAAGGCGAGCACCAACGAACGAGGAGAATGCGCGGAGGCACCAGGGGCGCTGGGGGCGCCGAGAATGCGCACGTCAGTTCCGCTACGCCTGCTCTCAGAAGGACTCACTCGCGCCGGCGGCTTCCGGCCGAGGATTCGCTCTTAATTCAAAGAAATACAATAATTCGGGCCCCATCCGTCTGATTGAATATCGTTTTTAGGTACAGTACCATCCCATGAAGCCCGCTCGGGCAATAATTATGAGATTTCAAATATCGGTTCAGCATCCCTTTAAGTCTCTAGTGACTGACTGATCGGCCACAATGGTCATAAGCTGTTGCAAGTGTGTGAAGCCGCTTTTACATGAATAAGCTATAGTAGCTTCCAAAGTTACGACAACTCTCATGTGCCTTATACGTTTGAGGCGACATGCCCGTTTGCTTTACCCTAGTTCTCAAGAGAAACTATAATTTCTATTCGTCAACTTCTTTTAATGTTTATGTAAACTGTTGCTTTTCAGTGTGAACTTGCCATTCTGCTTTACAACTCATAGCCATATCGTTCCCTTGTCTTCGCACTGTTGATTTTTGCATGTATGTGCATCATATAAAGGCCTCGGTTGTTTTGAAGGGACTGAGGAAATAGCGTTTTTTTTTAAACCAGCACTGCATTGCAACGATATATCTAATGTGGTGAAATAAAAACTTCTTGAGTTCGAAGTATGCACTCTTGTTTTTTCTCTTCATAGTTCCACTGGGCATGTCTATCGTCATACGGGTGTTTCTGACGGTAGTAAGCGGATCTCTTTACCACTTCCCCAATTTGCGGTTCGAGCGTCGAGCAGCTGTAGATATAGCCGCATTTATTTTGGGTCGAGAGAGCCGCGGCACCGCTAAAAGTCAAGCACGAAGATCTGCGTCGCCGCGAGTAACGGTGAGGCGATGACAACGTACGGGCGAAATACAAATGCTGACAATACTTCAAATTGAGTTTGTGGGTCAGCGTAAGCGTTCGTGACGACAGAGCATATTTTCGTATCGAAAAAGGAAGGCGTTCATGCATGACATGGTTCACATCCGCCGCGTCGGCGACGAACCTGCTCAGCAAGAATGAAGTCTACACCAGCGGCGACATCGAGAGGAGGCTCGACTTCGGAAACCTGCGGTAGGCGTTGGTAGTATCCCTGCTTCGGTCCTATCAAGCGACGAGTTGGGAACGCTAAGAAAAGTACTTGCGCCTTTTACGCACTCCTGCAGAAGCACGATGCGAGACGTCGCATACTGCGGGCGTCATGTAGTTGCGTCACCAAGTGTTCAGTCCCTCGCGTCACCGCAGCGGGCGCCATGTTTGCCTTACCACAGCGGCGCGAGTGACGCCTTTTACGTGACATTTCGCAAACCTATAAAACAACTGGTTTCGTTTTGGAGCGGAAGTGACGTCATGTCACGTGGCATGCCAAACTGTTTTGGCGAAAGTGACGTCATGTAACGTGACAAGGAACGTGGCCAGGTGCTGCATGGGATATGATTTGTTTATACGCGTCCCGCGTGTCCCGCGTAGATGTAATGTCATGAGCAGACATAACGCCAAAGACAGGTGTAACGACAGTAACATCATTGGCGGATGTAAATTCACAGGCAGTTCAGGGACGGATATAACATTACGGCGAAATCTAGCATCACGGACGAGTGTAACGTCATTAACAGAGGTAACGTTACTAACGGAGTATATATATGGTCACATAACTATATCACGTAAAACGGTGAGCCACGTGACCTGACGTCGCGTCATGGCATGACGTCGGGTGGCACACTTCTGCACAGACATCAAGTTGCGTCCATTTATGTGCGGGTGTTTGTATGGGCAAATTCTCTGTTCAAGGGAGCTTTGCGGGAGTACAATCTATTTTTTCGTCACCGCGTCATCTTGTCAAGTACAATGTTAAATTCGCCCCCATTTGTAGAATCAGTTGATTTCATCAATGTGAAGCTCAGGAGTTCTGATTATACTCACCTTACTTTGCCCGCAAGGGGTCCCATCGTTCAGATTAAAATATTGGCCAGATGTTAACATTGTCCTTCCGTTGTTGTGCTCGTTTCCACATTTAAATTTGCACTGTAATACCTCTACAAGCTGCAAAAATGACGCTTACTGAAACATCAATCATCAAAACTCTCTGTGGGGATAACTTAAAGCTATAGCTTATAAATAAAGCAATGTCGTCTGCGACCGCTACTTTGTTAGATGCCATTTTCTGAGACAAACCTATCGTTCTTGTGAAATTTAGTTGCATCTACAATGCACTCATATGATTGTATGCCACAAAGCATTAAAGTCAATTTCTAATGTTATGACAACAGCGAGAAAAAA
>JABSTQ010001725.1:0-15336 GCA_013358835.2 Ixodes persulcatus | reverse complement strand
GGAGTGGACCAGTATACGCAGTCGTACAGTATTACCAGTATACACATTTTCACAGTAAGACCTGTATGCACAGTTTGACAGTAAGACCAGTATGCACAGTTTCAGTTTGTCCAGTTCAACCAATTTAACCAGTGGCAATAAGCCTGTTTGAACTGGCCCAGTTTGCAAAATTTTTCAATAGGGATACCTCCACAATCTTTACTTCTCGCTTTAAAGGAATTGCGAGGCACTGGTTTGAAAACCACGAAGCGTCTTTTACTACGTGGGAGTCCTGCGACGCGGAGTTGAAGCGAACGTTCCTCAATTACCACCGTCGGCACCGAACGGAGACGTCGATGGACAACCAGTCGTCGCAAACTCCGGCCTCCGCCGCCGTCGTATACCTTCCCGTCGCACCCCGGACTCCGACGCCTTTCCACGGGGAGGTCCACGAGGACCTTGAAGACTGGCTGGAACACTATGAACGTGTAGCCCACCACAACGGATGAACGACTGAGCAATAACTTCACAATCTCTACTTCTCGCTTTGAAGGAACTGCGAGGCACTGGTGTGAAAACCATGAAGCGTACTTTACTACGTGGGAGTCCTGCGCCGCCGAGTTCAAGCGAACGTTCCTCAATCACCACCGTGGGCAGCGAGCGGAGACGGCGATGGACAACCAGTCGTCGCAGACACCGGCCTCCGCCGCCGTCATATACCTTCCCGTGGCACCCCGGACTCCGACGCCTTTCCACGGGGAGCTCCACGAGGACTTTGAAGACTGGCTGGAACACTATGAACGTGTAGCCCACCACAACGGATGAACGACTGAGCAATACCTCCACAATTTCTACTTCTCGGTTTGAAAGAACTGCGAGGCACTGGTTTGAAAACCACGAAGCGTCCTTTACTACGTGGGAGTCCTGCGCCGCCGAGTTGAAGGGAACGCTCCTCAATCACCACCGTCGGCAGCGAGCGGAGACGACGATTGACAACCAGTCGTCGCAGACTCTGGCCTCCGCCGCCGTCGTATACCTTCCCGTCGCACCCCGGACTCCGACGCCTTTCCACGGGGAGGTCCACGAGGACCTTGAAGACTGGCTGGAACACTATGAACGTGTAGCCCACCACAACGGATGAACGACTGAGCAATAACTTCACGATCTCTACTTCTCGCTTTGAAGGAACTGCGAGGCACTGGTTTGAAAACCATGAAGCGTGCTTTACTACGTGGGAGTCCTGCGCCGCCGAGTTGAAGCGAACGTTCCTCAATCCCCACTTTCGGCAGCGAGCGGAGACGGCGATGGACAACCAGTCGTCGCAGACACCGGCCTCCGCCGCCGTCATATACCTTCCCGTGGCACCCCGGACTCCGACGCCTTTCCACGGGGAGCTCCACGAGGACTTTGAAGACTGGCTGGAACACTATGAACGTGTAGCCCACCACAACGAATGAACGACTGAGCAATACCTCCACAATTTCTACTTCTCGATTTGAAAGAACTGCGAGGCACTGGTTTGAAAACCACAAAGCGTCCTTTACTACGTGGGAGTCCTGCGCCGCCGAGTTGAAGGGAACGCTGCTCAATCACCACCGTCGGCAGCGAGCGGAGACGACGATTGACAACCAGTCGTCGCAGACTCTGGCCTCCGCCGCCGTCGTATACCTTCCCGTCGCACCCCGGACTCCGACGCCTTTCCACGGGGAGGTCCACGAGGACCTTGAAGACTGGCTGGAACACTATGAACGTGTAGCCCAACACAACGGATGAACGACTGAGCAATAACTTCACAATCTCTACTTCTCGCTTTGAAGGAACTGCGAGGCACTGGTTTGAAAACCATGAAGCGTCCTTTACTACGTGGGAGTCCTGCGCCGCCGAGTTGAAGCGAACGTTCCTCAATCACCACCGTCGGCAGCGAGCGGAGACGGCGATGGACAACCAGTCGTCGCAGACTCCGGCCTCCGCCGCCGTCGTATACCTTCCCGTCGCACCCCGGACTCCGACGCCTTTCCACGGGGAGGTCCACGAGGACTTTGAAGACTGGCTGGAACACTATGAACGTGCAGCCCACCACAACGGATGAACAACTGAGCAATACCTGCACAATCTCTACTTCTCGCTTTGAAGAAACTGCGAGGCACTGGTTTGAAAACTACGATGCGTCCTTTACTACGTGGGAGTCCTGCGCCGCGGAGTTGAAGCGAACGTTCCTCAATCACCACCGTCGGCACTGAGCGGAGACGGAGATGGACAACCAGTCGTCGCAGACTCCGTCCTCCGCCGCCGTCATATACCTTCCCGCCGCACACCGGACTCCGACGCCTTTCCACGGGAGGTCCACGAGGACTTTGACGACTGGCTGGAACACTATGAACGTGTTGACAACCACAACGGATGAACGACTGAGCAATAACTCCACAATCTCAACTTCTCGCTTTGAAGGAACTGCGAGGCACTGGTTTGAAAACCACGAAGCGTCCTTTACTACGTGGGAGTCCTGCGCCGCCGAGTTGAAGCGAACGTTCCTCAATCACCACCGTCGGCAGCGAGCGGAGACGGCGATGGACAACCAGTCGTCGCAGACTCCGGCCTCCGCCGCCGTCGTATACCTTCCCGTCGCACCCCGGACTCCGACGCCTTTCCACGGGAAGGTCCACGAGGACCTTGAAGACTGGCTGGAACACTATGAACGTGTAGCTCACCACAACGATGAACGACTGAGCAATAACTCCACAATCTCTACTTCTCGCTTTGAAGGAACTGCGAGGCACTGGTTTGAAAACCATGAAGCGTCCTTTACTACGTGGGAGTCCTGCGCCGCCTAGTTGAAGCGAACGTTTCTCAATCACCACCGTCGGCAGCGAGCGGAGACGGCGATGGACAACCAGTCGTCGCAGACTCTGGCCTCCGCCGCCGTCGTATACTTTCCCGTCGCACCCCGGACTCCGACGCCTTTCCACGGGGAGGTCCACGAGGACTTTGAAGACTGGCTGGAACACTATGAATGTGTAGCCCACCACACCGGATGAACGACTGAGCAATAACTTCACAATCTCTACTTCTCGCTTTGAAGGAACTGCGAGGCACTGGTTTGAAAACCACGAAGCGTCCTTTACTACGTGGGAGTCCTGCGCCGCCGAGTTGAAGCGAACGTTCCTCAATCACCACCGTCGGCAGCGAGCGGAGACGGCGATGGACAACCAATCGTCGCAGAATCTGGCCTCCGCCGCCGTCGTATACCTTCCCGTCGCACCCCGGACTCCGACGCCTTTCCACGTGGAGGTCCACGAGGACTTTGAAGACTGGCTGGAACACTATGAATGTGTAGCCCACCACACCGGATGAACGACTGAGCAATAACTTCACAATCTCTACTTCTCGCTTTGAAGGAACTGCGAGGCACTGGTTTGAAAACCACGAAGCGTCCTTTACTACGTGGGAGTCCTGCGCCGCCGAGTTGAAGCGAACGTTCCTCAATCACCACCGTCGGCAGCGAGCGGAGACGGCGATGGGCAACCAATCGTCGCAGAATCTGGCCTCCGCCGCCGTCGTATACCTTCCCGTCGCACCCCAGACTCCGACGCCTTTCCACGTGGAGGTCCACGAGGACTTTGAAGACTGGCTGGAACACTATGAATGTGTAGCCCACCACACCGGATGAATGACTGATATAATAACTTCACAATCTCTACCAGTGGCGTAACTAGATATGACGGCGCCCATGGCAAATGAAATTTCGCGCCCCTCATATCCCATGGCAAATGAAATTTCGCGCCCCTCGCGTAGCCCCGTTGCCATTTTTTTCCATAGGGCACATGTTGGGTGGACTCGGCTCGGCGCCCCCTCCCAAGTGGCGCCCGGGGCACTTGTACACCCCTGCCCCCCCCCCCCTAGTTACGCCACTGATCTCTACTTCTCGCTTTGAAGGAACTGCGAGGCACTGGTTTGAAAACCACGAAGCGTGCTTTACTACGTGGGAGTCGTGCGCCGCCGAGTTGAAGCGAACGTTCCTCAATCACCACCGTCGGCAGCGAGCGGAGACGGCGATGGACAACCAGTCGTCGCAGAATCGGGCCTCCGCCGCCGTCGTATACCTTCCCGTCGCACCCCGGACTCCGACGCCTTTCCACGTGGAGGTCCACGAGGACTTTGAAGACTGGCTGGAACACTATGAACGTGAAGCCCACCACAACGGATGAGCGACTGAGCAATACCTCCACAATTTCTACCTCTCGCTTTGAAGGAATTGCGAGGCACTGGTTTCAAAACCACGAAACGTCCTTTACTACGTGGGAGTCCTGCGCCGTGGAGTTGAATCGAACGTTCTTGAATCACCACCGTCGGCACCGAACGGAGACGGCGATGGACAACCAGTCGACGCAGACTCCGGCCTCCGCCGCCGTCATATACCTTCCCGTCGCACCCCGGACTCCAACGCCTTTCCACGGGGAGGTCCACGAGGACTTTGAATACTGGCTGGAACACTATGAACGTGTAGCCCACCACAACCGATGAACGACTGAGCGATACCTCCATAATCTCTACTTCTCGCTTTGAAGGAACTGCGAGGCACTGGTTTGAAAACCACGAAGCGTCCTTTACTACGTGGGAGTCCTGCGCGCCAAGTTGAAGCGAACGTTCCTCAATCACCACCGCCGGCAGAGAGCGGAGTCGGCGATGGACAACCAGTCGTCGCAGACTCCGGCCTCCGCCGCCGTCGTATACCTTCCCGTCGAACCCCGGACTCCGACGCCTTTCCACGGGGAGGTCCACGAGGACCTTGAAGACTGGCTGGAACACTATGAACGTGTAGCCCACCACAACGGATGAACGCCTGAGCAATAACTCCACAATCTCTACTTCTCGCTTTGAAGGAACTGCGAGGCACTGGTTTGAAAACCACGAAGCGTCCTTTACTACGTGGGAGTCCTGCGCCGCCTAGTTGAAGCGAACGTTCCTCAATCACCACCGTCGGCAGCGAGCGGAGACGGCGATGGACAACCAGTCGTCGCAGACTCCGGCCTCCGCCGCCGTCGTATACTTTCCCGTCGCACCCCGGACTCCGACGCCTTTCCACGGGGAGGTCCACGAGGACTTTGAAGACTGGCTGGAACACTATGAATGTGTAGCCCACCACACCGGATGAACGACTGAGCAATAACTTCACAATCTCTACTTCTCGTTTTGAAGCAACTGCGAGGCACTGGTTTGAAAACCACGAAGCGTCCTTTACTACGTGGGAGTCCTGCGCCGCCGAGTTGAAGCGAACGTTCCTGAATCACCACCGTCGGCAGCGAGCGGAGACGGCGATGGACAACCAATCGTCTCAGAATCGGGCCTCCGCCACCGTCGTATACCTTCCCGTCGCACCCCGGCCTCCGACGCCTTTCCACGTGGAGGTCCACGAGGACTTTGAAGACTGGCTGGAACACTATTAATGTGTAGCCCACCACACCGGATGAACGTCTGAGCAATAACTTCACAATCTCTACTTCTCGTTTTGAAGCAACTGCGAGGCACTGGTTTGAAAACCACGAAGCGTCCTTTACTACGTGGGAGTCCTGCGCCGCCGAGTTGAAGCGAACGTTCCTCAATCACCTCCGTCGAAACCGAGCGGAGACGGAGATGGACAACCAGTCGCCGCAGACTCCGGCCTCCGCCGCCGTCGTATACCTTCCCGTCGCACCCCGGACTCCGACGCCTTTCCACGGGGAGGTCCACGAGGACTTTGAAGACTGACTGGAACACTATGAACGTGTAGCCCACCACAACGGATAAACGACTGAGCAATACCTCCACAATCTCTACTTCTCGCTTTGAAGGAACTGCGAGGCACTGATTTGAAAACCACGAAGCGTCCTTTACTACGTGGGCGTCCTGCGCCGCGGAGTTGAAGCGAACGTTCCTCAATCACCACCGTCGGCACCGAACGGAGACGGCGATGGACAACCAGTCGTCGCAGACGCCGGCCTCCGCCGCCGTCATATACCTTCCCGTCGCACCCCGGACTCCGACGCGTTTCCACGGGGAGGTCCACGAGGACTTTGCATACCTTGGCTAACCTCACTCATGAGGGCCCTCACTCACCCTCACTCACCCTCATCTTCACAGGTGAGGTGAGGGTGAGTGAGTTTCTGAACCAGGAAAATTCATGAGTGTGAGGGTGAGTGAGGGCCGTGAGGGCCGTGAGGACTGTGAGGGTAGTGAGGGCCGTGTGGGCGGTGAGTGCGTGAGGGGCGTGAGGGGTGTGAGGGCAATGAGTGCGTGAGGGGCGTGAGGGGCGTGAGGGCCGTGAGGGCGGTGAGGGGTGTGAGGGCCATGAGTGCGTGAGGGCCGTGAGGGCGGTGAGTGAGTAATAGGTGTGAGGGCCATGAGTGCGTGAGGGGCGTGAGGGGGATGAGAGCCGTGAGGATGCTGAGGGGTGCGAGGGCCGTGAGTGCGTGAGGGCCGTGAGGGCGGTGAGTGCGTGAGGGGCGTGAGGGGTGTGAGGGCCATGAGTGCATGAGGGCCGTGAGGGCGGTGAGTGCGTGAGGGGTGTGAGGGCCATGAGTGCGTGAGGCCCCCTTTAGACGGAGCAACTTTCTCAGCAATTTCGGTGTTGCTGGCGGGTTGTTCCCTAGCTTTCCCTAGATCGACACGAATTGCTGAGATCGGGTCCGGCTCAAAACAAGCGAGCAACTCGGAGCAATTCGAAGACGTTGAAAGCGGCTGCATCCAATCAGGGACGCGATATTTTTACGTGATACCTCGTGCCGGTGATGATGACAACGAAAGACTTGGTTCAGGTTTAAAATTGATCGTTTTTGGAAATAAACTGTTTTAATAAACTGAGGGCGATGAGTGCGTGAATGTGTGAGGAGTATGAGTTCGTGAGGTGCGTGAGGGCGGTGAGTGCGTGAAGACCACGAGTGCGTGAGGGGTATGATTGCGTGAGGGGCGTGAGGGCCGTTAGGGGCATGAGGGCCGTGTGGGGTGTGAGGACCATGAATGCGTGAGGGGTATGAGGGCGTGATGGGCGTGAGGACCGTGAGCGGTGTGAGGCTAGTAAGTGCGTGAAGGGCATACGTGCGTGGAGGGCGCCGGGGCGGTGAGGCGCGTGAGTACTATGAGTGCGTGAGGGGTGTAAGGACCGTGAGGGCGGTGAGGGGAGTAAAAGGCATCAGTTCGTCAGCGGTTTGAGCTCAAATGAAGCGCTTCCATTTGCATGTGGGGCTTTTGCGAGACGATGAGTTCTCTGCGAGGCCTGATTTCGCTTGAAGGCGTATAGATAATTTGTGAGTGGTCGCGCGGGTATTGGCCCTTGGGGCCTCTCGCAGCATCTCCCGGGAAGTAAGATCGACGCTCGCCTCGCAAAAAGTTTGCCGCGCGGATGCTTGGTGCGGTTTGGTTATTGGGTAACGGGTAAGAAAGAAGGAGTTTGTACGAGCTAAGGCTCGCTGCTTGGCGATACTTGATAGCGCGGTTTGCGCAACTAGCGTTAGGTTGGCCGTTTTCTTTGTTATGTTTGACAAAAAAGGAAGCTGGGTCGGAATGGTTAAGAGTTCGCTAGCTTGCCGCTTCATACAGCGAGTCGCCGGTGAACGGGTGGCGTTTTGCTGGTTGACGGCGGATGAAAAACGGGCGCTTTGCTCTATAGTAGAAGTTACTGCTTGAAGCGCTCTGACTTTAAAAATCTTTGCAGGCGGCGCATGCAAACGCAAGTGAACTGCGAGCAGTCGCCCTTAGCCTCTACCCTTTTGTTCTAATTGTATAGGCTGTTCGAAAGAAAAAAAGTACACAAGCACGACTTTGTGGACAAATATCCTCAAAACATCAGGTTGATATTGGTTGATTTTGAGCACTAGTACACTCTATCCGGTAACACAATATGAAACTTGATTTCATTATTTCTTTGCATTGAAGAATTGGGCGATCAGTTCACTGTTTATTTCGTTAAAGAGCACTGCTGAAAACTCATATTTGCTTCATGTAATCAACCGATGTTTATTATGTCAGTCATTCGGTCCGTACACACTACGTTTGCTGGGAACAAAAAGTTTCGGAGTGCTGGGCCTTTGTATGCGCACCTTGCGCTTCCGGCAGAGGGTCACCTGTCGATCCCCTCAGAAGCACTAATGCCAAAATTAGCGCTTGCAGAAAAGCCGGAATTTCTTGTGAAAACCCGCTTGCTCGTAACTAAAATATATAGAAGTGGTGTTTTATCTTCCCTCAAACACTGTGACCATTTGTAATTATGAATTTTATGAATTTATGGATTGCAAGTTTAAGTCACTCGTGATACAAATCAGCTGTACTGCGATTTGTCCACAGCCAGGAATTATCTTCAAAAATATCTGGTACGTTATTTTTTTCTTTTAGTTCTATTGCACACGACAACAGTGCACCAATAACTTGGCTTATTATGATCGAAAAGTCACGCAAAAATAGATAAAAAATAATTAAAAACGAATTGAGACATCAGCACAAGAAAGAGAAATTGAGTGTAGTAGACATGAGCAAATGCATAAGCGGAAAGCGTGTAAGGCTGTAGGCAAGCTGGCGTTCGAGTTTTTTTAACCCTGTCACTATAGTAGCTGTACGTTTCATTTATAAAATGCATTATGCTAAGAAGAAAAAAAGCTATTCAAAGACATGTATACATTTGCTAATTGTGCTGCCGACAAGATCAATGGCGAATTAGAAATTCCAGGTATGTATTGATATTGTTGAATTACGTGTAAGTTCAAACGGTAAACAACGCTCGGTCCTAAGTTTTAGTTAACCCGAGATTAGGACAATTGAATCGGCACCAGAGAATTGACGTGTGTTCCAAAGTAATGTTTCAGGTCTATAAACGTTGGGGAGTAGTACTTAGTTCGCAGTTATCCAGCAGTGCCCAGCTACAGCAGAAACAGCGTTGAGCGCTAGCGGCAAGACACACGCACGGTTTCATTTAGACTCAACCAGTGAGGTATGCACTCGCAATCTTTTATTTCTCTCAAAATTTCACAACAATCCTTTATGAAATAAACCATATCACTCTAGCACATTATACGATTCTGAGTGTATATATATATATATATATATATATATACATATAAGACATGGTGTCACGTGCGTTACTGTGCACGTATTCAATGTGGGCGTGAATGTTTGTGTTTTGTTCGTCAACACATATACTTATACAGACGTGGGCAGGAGTTACACTTCTGCGGAACACTTTTTTAGGTTGTGCAACCTAGGCCTATGCGCGTGCGCGTTTGCGTAATTTGTTTGTATGTCTGTGTACGTGTTTGTTAATTTTTTCTCTCTCGTTCTTTTTTTTTAAATATTGAAATAATTCTTATGGAGTAACCGACACTGTTTGTACAATGCCAACATCTCCAAAAATACACCATTTAATAAAGAAGAAAATATTCGCGAACATTTGGTCCTGCGAATAATTCACCCCATGGTAATGAATATATAGCACACCAACCCGAATCGCGGAAATTCGTGCTTGTGTAAATTCTTTGATACCGGCACTTTGAGAAATTTTCGAAATAAAGTCGTTTAAAGTGTGTGCGACGGGAAGGTATATGACGGCCTCCGCAGCCATCATATACCTTCCCGTCGCACCCCGGACTCCGACACCTTTCCACGGGGAGGTCCACGAGGACTTTGAAGACTGGCTGGAACACTATGAACGTGTAGCCCACCACAACGGATGAACGACTGAGCAATACCTCCACAATCTCTACATCTCGCTTTGAAGGAACTGCGAGGCACTGGTTTTAAAACCACGAAGCGTCCTTTCCTACGTGGGAGTCCTGCGCCGACGAGTTGAAGCGAACGTTCCTCAATCACCACCGTCGGTAGCGAGCGGAGACGGCGATGGACAACCAGTCGTCGCAGACTCCGGCCTCCGCCGCCGTCGTATACCTTCCCGTCGCACCCCGGACTCCGACGCCTTTCCATGGGGAGGTCCACGAGGACTTTGAAGACTGGCTGGAACACTATGAACGTGTAGCCCACCACAACGGATGAACGACTGAGCAATACCTCCACAATCTCTACATCTCGCTTTGAAGGAACTGCAAGGCACTGGTTTTAAAACCACGAAGCGTCCTTTCCTACGTGGGAGTCCTGCACCGCCGAGTTGAAGTGAACTTTTCTCAATCACCACCGTCGGCAGCGAGCGGAGACGGCGATCGACAACCAGCCGTCGCAAACTCCGGCCTCTGCCGCCGTCGTATACCTTCCCGTCACACCCTGGACTCCGACGCCTTTCCACGGGGAGGTCCACGAGGACTTTGAATACTGGCTGGAACACTATGAATGTGTAGCCCACCACAACGGATGAAAGACAGAGCAATACCTCCACAATCTCTACTTCTCGCTTTGAAGGAACTGCGAGGCACTTGTTTGAAAACCACGAAGCGTCCTTTACTACGTGTTAGTCCTGGGCGCCAAGTTGAAGGGAACGTTCCTCAATCACCACCGTCGGCACCGGACGGAGACGGCGATGGACAACCAGTCGTTGCAGACTCCGGCCTCCACCTCCGTCATATACCTTCCCGTCGCACCCCGGACTCCGACGCCTTTCCACGGGGAGGTCCACGAGGACTTTGAATACTGGCTGGAACAGTATGAACGTGTAGTCCACCACAACGGATGAACGACTGAGCGATACCTCCAGAATCTCTACTTCTCGCTTTGAAGGAACTGCGAGGCACTGATTTGAAAACCATGAAGCGTCCTTTACTACGTGGGAGTCCTGCGCGCCAAGTTGAAGCGAACGTTCCTCAATAACCACCGTCGGCAGAGAGCGGAGTCGGCGATGGACAACCAGTCGTCGCAGACTCCGGCCTCCGCCGCCGTCGTATACCTTCCCGTCGAACCCCGGACTCCGACGCCTTTCCACGGGGAGGTCCACGAGGACCTTGAAGACTGGCTGGAACACTATGAACGTGTAGCCCACCACAACGGATGAACGACTGAGCAATAACTCCACAATCTCTACTTCTCGCTTTGAAGGAACTGCGAGGCACTGGTTTGAAAACCACGAAGCGTCCTTTACTACGTGGGAGTCCTGCGCCGCCTAGTTGAAGCGAACGTTCCTCAATCACCACCATCGGCAGCGAGCGGAGACGGCGATGGACAACCAGTCGTCGCAGACTCCGGCCTCCGCCACCGTCGTATACTTTCCCGTCGCACCCCGGACTCCGACGCCTTTCCACGGGGAGGTCCACGAGGAATTTGAAGACTGGCTGGAACACTATGAATGTGTAGCCCACCACACCGGATGAACGACTGAGCAATAACTTCACAATCTCTACTTCTCGCTTTGTAGGAACTGCGAGGCACTGGTTTGAAAACCACGAAGCGTCCTTTACTACGTGGGAGTCCTGCGCCGCCTAGTTGAAGCGAACGTTCCTCAATCACCACCGTCGGCAGCGAGCGGAGACGGCGATGGACAACCAATCGTCGCAGAATCGGGCCTCCGCCGCCGTCGTATACCTTCCCGTCGCACCCCGGACTCCGACGCCTTTCCACGTGGAGGTCCACGAGGACTTTGAAGACTGGCTGGAACACTATGAACGTGTAGCCCACCACAACGGATGAACGACTGAGCAATACCTCCACAATTTCTGCTTCTCGCTTTGAAGGAACTGCGAGGCACTGGTTTGAAAACTACGAAGCGTCCTTTACTACGTGGGAGTCCTGCGCAGCCAAGTTGAAGCGAACGTTCCTCAATCACCTCCGTCGAAACCGAGCGGAGACGGAGATGGACAACCAGTCGTCGCAGACTCCGGCCTCCGCCGCCGTCGTATACCTTCCCGTCGCACCCCGGACTCCGACGCCTTTCCACGGGGAGGTCCACGAGGACTTTGAAGACTGACTGGAACACTATGAACGTGTAGCCCACCACAACAGATAAACGACTGAGCAATACCTCCACAATCGTTACTTCTCGCTTTGAATGAATTGCGAGGCACTGGTTTTAAAACCACGAAGCGTCCTTTACTACGTGGGAGTCCTGCGCCGCGGAGTTGAAGCGAACGTTCCTCAATCACCACCGTCGGCACCGAACGGAGACGGCGATGGACAACCATTCGTCGCAGACTCCGGCCTCCGCAGCCATCATATACCTTCCCGTCGCACCCCGGACTCCGACACCTTTCCACGGGGAGGTCCACGAGGACTTTGAAGACTGGCTGGAACACTATGAACGTGTAGCCCACCACAACGGATGAACGACTGAGCAATAACTCCACAATCTCAACTTCTCGCTTTGAAGGAACTGCGAGGCACTGGTTTCAAAACCACGAAACGTCCTTTACTACGTGGGAGTCCTGCGCCACGGAGTTGAAGCGAACGTCCCTCAATCACCACCGTCGGCAGCGAGCGGAGACGGCGATGGACAACCAGTCGTCGCAAACTCCGGCCTCCGCCGCCGTCGTATACCTTCCCGTCACACCCTGGACTCCTACGCCTTTCCACGGGGAGGTCCACGAGGACTTTGAAGACTGGCTGGAACACTATGAACGTGCAGCCCACCACAACGGATGAACGACTGAGCAATACCTCCACAATCTCTACTTCTCGCTTTGAAGGAACTGCGAGGCACTGGTTTGAAAACCACAAAGCGTCCTTTACTACGTGGGAGTCCTGCGCCGCGGAGTTGAAGCGAACGTTCCTCAATCACCACCGTCGGCACCGAACGGAGACGGCGATGGACAACCAGTCGTCGCAGACGCCGGCCTCCGCCGCCGTCATATACCTTCCCGTCGCACCCCGGACTCCGACGCCTTTCCACGGGGAGGTCCACGAGGACTATGAATACCTCGGCAAACCTCACTCATGAGGGCCCTCACTCACCCTCACTCACCCTCATCTTCACAGGTGAGGTGAGGGTGAGTGAGTTTCTGAACCAGGAAAATTCATGAGTGTGAGGGTGAGTGAGGGCCGTGAGGGCCGTGAGGACTGTGAGGGCCGTGAGGGCCGTGAGAGCGGTGAGTGCGTGAGGGGCGTGAGTGGTGTGAGGGCAATGAGTGCGTGAGGGGCGTGAGGGGCGTGAGGGCCGTGAGGGCGGTGAGGGGTGTGAGGGCCATGAGTGCGTGATGGCCGTGAGGGCGGTGAGTGAGTGATAGGTGTGAGGGCCATGAGTGCGTGAGGGGCGTGAGGGGTATGAGGGCCGTGAGGGCGGTGAGTGTGTGAGGGGTGTGAGGGCCATGAGTGCGTGAGGCCCCCTTTAGACGGAGCAACTTTCTCAGCAATTTCGGTGTTGCTGGCGGGTTGTTCCCTAGCTTTCCCTAGATCGACACGAATTGCTGAGATCGGGTCCGGCTCAAAACAAGCGAGCAACTCGGAGCAATTCGAAGACGTTGAAAGCGGCTGCATCCAATCAGGGGCGCGATATTTTTACGTGATACTTCTCCTGGTGATGATGACAACGAAAGACTTGGTTCAGGTTTTGGGAGCCGAGGGTGAAAGACGAGGCATAGGCACGTGACAGGCGGTCGGCGAAGAAGACACGAGCTGGCGCGAGACAGTGTGTGCTACGCGAGGCTGGAGCTGGACTGGAACATCGCGGCCGGGCTGCCTGGCCTGGCCCATGACGAACCCCGGAGCGGTCTACCAGCGAGGTCTGGAGCAAGACCGGTGGAAACGGCAAGCCCTGGCCATCTGGTCTAAGCTATGACTATCCCGGGGTGGTTCCGCAGCGAGACTCGGGCAGTGATGGCCCGGGACAGCCAGCCTACGCAGCGCTGGCGTGGGAAAGGCGATCCGCAGGCCTAGACACGGACTTCGACTGTGAGCTCTGAACGGCGGGCGACAACAAAGGTCGGCGGGCTCGGACTACCGGCTCTCGACGACAGGTAACCGAGAGGTACAGTAAACCCGTTCGCTGTCTTCTCGTTGCTGTGTGTCACTGCCTGGGTGACGAGTGGAGCGCATACCGATCGGGCGGCGAGTATTAGTAGAGGGACCTCCGTAAAAGAAACCCACATTAAAATGGCGCATCCAACGTGGGGCCCGTTCGGTTTGCCTCTGCTTCTAGTCATCCCCAGGGAGTCCCACGGATTCGTTGAGCGGGTTGTTCAGTACTAACGCGAACGATGCCCGTTGAGACAAAGCATGTTGGAATTTTGGCGACTTGTCTCACAGCAGAGCTCAGCAGGCGTCTCCTCAAATCGAGTACTTAAAGGGCTCGAAGGACGAGGTTGTGGACGCGCTTTCTCGGGTACCCCATTATGATGGTTGGCAGGAGACGAGGAGCGCGGTTAAGATGTAAGAAAGTCGTCTTCGGAGGCAGAGGAGAGGCACGGCATGTTCGCTGGAAGACAGGATAACGACTGGCAGGAGGAGAAACAGCCAGGAATCAATGCAGATTTAGGATTTAAGCTTGGGGTGATGCGGTAGGCAAGTAAGCGCTTGTCGAGGCCCGGGGTGCAGATGGGGGTTTGTCAGTGGGTGTCGGAAAGATTGCGGGAATGGCAGTCGACACCAGGAACACTGGCGGACGAGATTGTCAGCGGGTGTTGGGTAAACTGGCGTAAATTGCAGTTGACACCGGGAACGCTGGCAGGCGAGTTAAGGAGCAGTATGATTTGTAACCGCTGGGCCAAGACGGCTAGTTGCTTCGCGTCACTCCAACAACCGACCAATGGCAGAGGGACGACTCTCCCTTGAGGGGGGTCGTTCCAAGGAAGGAAGCTACGAAATGTTTTATAGGATACTTTTTCGTCTTCACTCTGGCCGGTCGTGGCAGTGACAGCAAGACTTTTAAGAAGTTATGTCGCGTCACGACCTGGCCGGGGATGAGGTGGTAGAGATTTAGGTGGCTTGTAGGTGTCCAGCTTGCCTTGAGGCGTGAACGGCTCAAGGCAACGGTTCAAGCGGGTTTGCTCGCTGAGCTGCCGCCCCCTCCGAGGACCGGTCAGTCCCTAGAGATCGTATACACGTGGACGGAACGGGACGCTGACGCCTACATCGAGTAGCACACGGTATATGTAGCCGTTGTGGAACGCGGGTATGGTATATGGCAATCCCGCCACAGGCTTTGGATCCCTTCGCTTGCGCAAAAGATGGAATACGTTTACACCATCGTTACCTGTTCTGAAGGAAACTCACGCTTTGAGCAATGCAGCTAGTGGTTTTGTCGCATCGCTTGCTCCGAGGTGAGAAGGGCACCCGAGGTACAAAGACGCTTGCGTCGTATCTTACTTCTAGGCTACTCGGCGAGATACAAACGAGGAGGCTTGCCCGGTTCACATCGCTGACTTAAAGGGATGCTACCGTTGTCGCGATGGGAAAGACGTATAACATGAGGTTGCGGTAGGACACAAGAAATCCCCTGTTCTTGGCGACCCAGGAGCGAGCTCCGGA